>PVIJ01011375.1:0-55010 GCA_004024925.1 Scalopus aquaticus
AAGTGAGTAACAAGTAACATAGTAAAATAAAATAGAAAAGACAGTGATATAGGAAGATGGAGGTGTTACAATCTTAAAATTTTCTACCTCCTTGAAACTCTGCGGAGCAGGTTGAACTATGTACCATATCTTTGCTTTTTAGAGGGCCATAGCGATGGTTTGCTTTGTCCCTGTCATCCTGGAGGCAGGTTTGTCACTTCTGCTCCTCTGTCTACAATTAGAGATCAATTAGCAAAGAGGGATTGCCCCACTCATGCCCTACATAGAATGGACTCACAGGGCTCTGGCTTCCCCAGCATTAATAAAAGCAGCCCCATTTGTGCTGTGAGGAATGTCTCTGCTTGGATCCCAGAGCGCAGCAGCCCCAGAAGGAGATTTACATGCAGGACGTTTACTTGGGGATGCAGCCCAAACCACACCTACAGTACAGCTAGGGAAGCTGTGGAAAGTTTGCACTTCCACAAAACCACAACAAAGACCTCAGTCCTGGATAACTTAGGATGGAGTTGGGACGGCCCTTCAGAGATGTTTTGAATCAAAGCAACAGGCAGGGCTTTTGTTCAATGTTCCCTTTGCATCAATCAGCCGTCGGACATGGCTGCCCCTTAGAAGGGGCAGGCCCTTGAGCAAAGTGACTCCAGCCTAGGACACATATTGGCAAAGTATGAACCTGCAGCCCATAGACCATCTGCTGCCCTTTTTGTAAATGAAGTTTTATTAGAACACATTACATTTATTCAATTTTATATTGTCTCTGGCTATATTGTCTTATACAACAACCAATGGCAGACTTGAGTAGTTGTCAATTCACAGACTGAATTACCAGCAAAGCACGAAACATTTACTGTGTGATCCTTTGCCAAACAAACAAACGAAAAAGATGGCTGACCCCTGACCTAGGGCAGTTTCCTGAGAAGGACCAGCAGCCAACAATCCCGGCAGCTAGAAGAAAGATGGCTAAGTCCTGGCTACCACAACAAGCATGATATAACAGGTGTGGGGGGGAGTTAATACCCCACAGAGCCAACCTTGACTAAGGAAGAGAGGAGACAGATGGGAGCCGGAGGATGGATTTTTCTTTCTTCCACCATGATGGACTGTTCTGAGACGCAGTAGTTCATATGGTCTTGCTGAAAATGCCTCAAAAGACCTAGCAATTGCCTGTTTGTTAAAAAGTGGTAGCTAACTTGAAAACACAGCTTCTCGTATTTTTCTTTGGCCTTCCCTACTTCAGTACCCCGTTCCCCTCACTTCTGCTTTCCTGAATTTACTCTCTCCAATAAAGTTTAGTATATAGGCTTTTTGCCTCAAACTCTGTTTCCTAGGTAACCGAGGCTAAGACCTGCAAAATCAAATATTTAGAATCTGGCATGGATCTAGCATAAGGGCAGGACAGTAGTGCATTCAGAAGAATAAGGACATATTCTTCCTGACAACTCATTTCCCACTCACAGCATTTTTCAAATATACCTCTCTACAGCCCCAGGTATCTATTTGGCTTAAATTCTGCCCTGAGGTTGCCCTGCAGTATTAATACTTCTGTCCCTCTTGCTCCCATTTTCCCATAACCAAGATAGAGTATGTGCTCTTCTTCTCGAGGCCCCGGTGCTACTTCTGAGAAGCATGTTTATTATAGATGATACTGTTTTTGCTTGCCTTCAGGGTTTAGTTGTTGCTCTTTCAGGGTCACAGTTCATTTTGTGAATTATAAAACCACCAGGGGAGAAAGAGTAGTTCTAGCCGAGACACAATTTTAAGAAGACACACCAAACAAAATAGAGAAAGGGGGCCCTTAGGCTGCTCTGTGTTTCTAAAGTAAAGCTCAAGAAAATAAAATAAGCAGGCCATACATGAGGAAGCGGGCAAACTTTGTTTTGCTGAGCGGACTCTTTTCCTTGGGTTAATTCCAAGAGGGAGCAGGCTCCGGGTGAGTCACAGAGTAAGTAGGGCAGCCTTGGCCTTTCAGGGAATGCAGTGGCGTGGGTGTTTCTGTGGCCCCCTCGAGGGTGCTCTGGCAGACATGACTTCCCAAATCCTGGGTTTTGTCAGACAAGTCTTCCAAGCAGAACACTCACGTCCACGCACACTTACGCTGGTTCAGTCCCCGTTCCTATCACAGGCTGAGTTTTCAGAGGGAGCTCATTCCTCTGATCTGTCCTACTGAAGAGCTGGAGGGGACTGAGTTGAGTTTGAGCTGATAAGCAAATGCTCCCCGTGGAGCCCTGCCAAAGTGTAGGGCAGACAAAGTCGAAATTTGGGTGGTGTAGGCTGAGAGTGGCTCAAGAGGATGGCATCGGGAACAGGATAGATCTCAAAGTGTTTCTTCATTATTTTTTCTTCACATTTCTCTCTTTTCTCCCACCTGTGTCCTTTGTGCATTACTATCTTCAAGGTGACGAATTCAGTCCTCTGTTTGGTGTAGTCTGCATCCGTAACTTTCTGAAGAATTTTTGATCTTATCTATCCAGCTTTTTGCATCCTGCAACTTCTTTATTTTCTAGTTTAAATCTTCAATTCCTGATTTCTGTTCATTAATTATATTTCACACGACAATCCTTTTCCCTGCATTTTCTTCCATTTCTTTGAGCTTCTTTATCTTGGAAATTTTGAACTCTCTGTTTGATAAGAAGATAATATCCTTCATATCTTTGTGGCTGGATCCCGGAGATTGCCTCTCTCCTTGTCATGTCATATTTCCTTGAGGCCTCAAGTTGCCATGTACTGTGTTTTTTTTTTCTCTGCCCATTTTGCTGCTTTAAGTGTTCTCCTCAGGAGTTCTGCACTATCCAGCTGTCACAAATTGGGAGCTTCAGGGGAAGTCCAAGAGAGCGCACTGGGGGAGGCAAGTACTCCTCCTGACTCCCCGCTAGCTACCAGGATGCCTTTTGTTTGCAGGCTGTCTTCACTGTGGTTATTCTGGGCACAGGCCCAGAGGTCATGCGAGGGGGAGGGGTGGGTGGCCTCACTGGCTTTCCGAAGCTGTTCAGATTCCCTGGCTTTGCTCCTTCTCAACCTGTGGCACCGGGCTCCTGGAGGGCGATGCTCCAAGGGTAGTGGGAACTGATGTTGGCAGTGGCCGGCCCACCTGCAGCCTCCTTGATGTCCTGTCAAGTGTCAGATGTAACCAGGCTCCAGATTTTAAGGAGCTGCTTGATGGAAGAGATGCAGATGACAAGGGGTGGGGATAAAAACCCAGGGTTTCCATGTCCTCTCTAGGCATCCCATTCTCCCTCTTTTATGCTGATTTTTATATAGTAGCTCCATCTTTCAAATTCTGTCCCCAAAAGTCCCCTTGGCATTCTAAATATTAAAATGCTGGTTGGCATATTCTGTTGCTAAATTATACATGGTGCAAATTTTAAAATTGCATGCAAATACTAATTGTTGTTAAACTATCCATACTGCACAATTAAAATCTGTATGCACATGTTTACAAAGTTTAGAGTTCACAAAGTATTTCAGTTGAGCCTCATTATGTGCTTTTAAGGTAGCTACATCAGCTTCTGCTGGCTGCTGCACGGTGGGGAAGACAGACTGCTCTGATTCCCATCTTGGAGTTGCCCTTTAACTTGCTGAAGACTATCTTAATCTATAAACTCCTTATCTTTACTTGTATCCAATTTTCTCATCTGTAAACTTTCATTAATCACGGTAACTCCCTCAAAAGATTGTGACCAAAAAAGTAATATCTTACAATGAATATTAGAACAAGATCTGGCACATAAGTGCTCAAGAAATATTACCTATTATTATTATTATTGCTATTTTCTTTATCATTATCTCTTATTTCCTTTGATAGATTACAAAACTACATGGTATCGTTCAAGTCACTCTTAGACTCAGTTAATAAAAAGCAGATCTTGGATACAAATTTATGCTTTCTTACTGAAAATTCAAGTTATTTACAATACACCATATTGTTTCTGTATGTAAAAAATATTAAAGTTGGAAACCATAAAATTGTCTCTTCACTCCTTAACCACTAACCAAAGAGGTAGTACTATGAAAATTCGATGAATAGAAGTTGCTGGAAGGGCATTTCTATTTAAAATGGACATTCAATATCCTTTCTGTGCTTCCTCAACACTAGCCTATTAACTCTTAGTCACAGTACATTGCGGATATCAAGCAAGCATTTGTCCTAGTTAAAGGAGCTGCTTGAGAATATGGACCAGATCACTCATTCTTGCGTTCCCACTGTCATATAAACACAAGTTATGTGAATTTCAAGCTGAAGGGTATTTGATTCAAGTTACTTCAACAAAGGGGCGTTAGTGACCAAATCTTTGAACTGACTTCCATATTCTTGGGTCCACAAGAGACAATGAACTTGAAAAGGTGAGACTTTATGGACTTTTTAGGGCAGTTTATATGACTACTGTTCTGTAAATTTCAGATCAGCTGAACTATCAGTGCATCTATGTGTTGACATAAAGGGGAAAAGTGAAAACAAAATGACTGCAGGCTGGAATTATCAAGAACCTGCCAATGTACACATGATATTCCACTAGCAGTTATGTTTATTTCTGATCTTGAGATGGGATTTGAAGATATAAATTCTAGAATTCCTTTGATTTTTTTGTCTTTATTTTTTTCTGCTTTACAATGATTAAAGACTTCAAAATACTTGCACATAATCTCTTCAGAGCATTAGAATCCAAGCCTTTCAAGTCATGGAAGTTTTGTTTGTAACAGGAAAAAAACAGATGAAATATAAGCATTTCAGATACGCTAGGGAATATTAATAGTATTGCATGAAATAAATAAATAATGCCAGGTAGCATATATGTTATTTTTATTCTTCTCCATCTTATTCCCCCCAAATCCAATGTAATAAACAAGACAATTTTCAGCAATAAAAGTGGTAGACAGAAAATTAGATTATAATTTTTCCCTCTTTATCACAAGGCACCAGAAGGGCACAAATTAAAGTTTTGGAGTTGATACACTAAAGCTGTATATACATTCAAACTATGACACACCTTCAGTGAATTTCAGTTAACATGGAAAAGGTTCCATCTCATGAAAATAACATGCTTGTGTTTTTTTTTTTTTTAACAAATAATGTCATCATCCACATTTTTAGGTGTGTCTGATGGATTTTTAAGAATGTGTCTGGTATCTATTTATTGTCAATTGGACTTGAAATTGTCATCAACCAGTGTCCACCCTGAGAGTGGCTATTGATCAGAGTATGATGAACCAAGTCAGAAATCCCTACTACATGTTGTATAAAAAAAGAGGGAAGGAAAAGGGCACAAAATGGAATAGAAAAGAACACAAGGGACCATGGAGATGGATCACGGGTGAATTGGTGGTGGGCTACCCAAGGGGAATACAAAATGTAAAAGACATAAATAACAATAAAAATATATATTTATTTAAAAAAAAGATTTGGGGTGTCCTGTGGAAACTGATCAAAAAGCTGATTAAAGCTCCAACAGAACTGACTGGGCAAGGTTAACCTTGGTTTTTCCCAGGTTTCATGTCAAGAGTTGGTGGTGGAAGGACCCTGTAAGAGCAGTACCTAAGTGTGGCAATGCTTAAGGGGGGCATTTTGCCCCTTGTTTACTTCTAGCTGTTCAGTCTGCACTGTTCTCTGTGCTGCTGTGCTTAAAAAAAAAAAATCAATCACCAGACATACCTCTGAAACTTCAGCAGCTACAGTGGACTTTAGTTGTTTTGTTTTGTTTTGGATTACTGTGCAAGTACAATTTCAAATGGTTTCCACAATTTTCTATTTGTCCAGCTCACACACCAAATCTCAGGCTTGACGCCTCACTGTGGAAGGGCTCCACTCACAGCCAGACGCTGCCTCCCCTCATTCGTCTCACCCGTCAGTCCAGGAATTAATAAAGCAAAAATGCCAGTGAAAAAGGTGAGTTTCACCATCCTCCACAGCAGAGCTGCAAAGACAGAAGTTGCTTCTGGTGCTACTTTCAAGAAAAGACAAAAACATGGTTTAATACTAACTCCAAATGCCACTGTTTTTCTCTCCTAAGGCACAGTTGGGCCCCAGAACCAGTGGTGACACGGGGTGCACTTTGGCGGCCAGGCCCCCCTAGGGCCAGGAAACATGCTCGTGCCAAAGAGGCCTGCTGCCCACAGCACAACGCCTTCTTCAGCGCTCCTTCCAATTCTTTCTGCTTGTTGTTGCTTTCCTGTGCAGTTTTGTTCTGGCTCTTTCTTTGCACAGTTTCAAAATTTTTCTGAGGGCTAATTCTTCAAACTGCTTCTCTACAGAAAGGAACACACACCCAGATGAGTGCCTTCCATGTTCTGCTATAGGGTGATCATCTGGCCCCCAGCCTTCCAGCTCTTTGAAGCCGAACAAACTGCGGGCCAAATCGGGTTCATTCTTGGTGGGCTAGTGGATGCAGCCGGCCCACCGCCCCCCAAGAAGGGCCAGTTCCTGAATGTAGAGCGGTGGTGGCTCCTGAGCCAGAGCTGCCAAGCTGCGGGCAAAGCGGGGACTTTCACCCCACCACCGCCTTCTGCTTCTGCAGTTCAAAATTTACTTGGACCTCCGATGGCCCATTTCTGAGGACAGGCCAGAAAGATTTGGGTTTGAAACTAGATCATAACCAGCGCTGAATCTTTGATACCAGAGATCTATCACAGGTTGGTTTTCCTGGGAGGAACACTCAAAGGTGGAGATTCGCTCACGGCAAGCTATTAGAGGCGCCCTTGGAAACAACAACAGGAGGGGAGAGGAAGGAAGGGGGGCTGGGTGTGAGGGAAGTTCTGATGTAATGAAATCTCACTGCTTAACCTCATGTAGCTCCACGGGGGACTCTGAAGCTAGAATCAGGCCCAACTGGACAGGACTCTTAGATCCCCACATTGATCAGTTATTGGGGTTGGGTCACCCCAGGAAGGGCTGTGGTATTGATCCAGAGGTTCTTCCTCAGCTGAGGCCTTCCTAGGATAAGAAAGAGCTGCCTGCCCACGACATTCCCAGTGGCCATAAATCCTAACACAGGGAGGAATGTGGGTGGTGAATCAAAGAGTTCACCACAAGGGCTACATTCAGTCCAACTAAGTCTCATTCAAGTACCAAGCCCATTCTGTCATCTGAAGAGCAGATTGGATCCTGTGAAGCATCTTGCCTATCTGTGAACAGCAGCGTTCGCTCTTTTTGATGCCAGGTCTAAAGGCAGGGCCCAGCTGGCTGGGATTGAGCCTGGAGCCCCATAGAGAGCTCCAAGACAGTGTTAACAATAACAAGTAGAATAGTAAATGTAGCCGACAACGCCTGGCACTATTCTAAGCCCTTCCCTTGTGTTAGTTCATGAAATGCTCACAGAAATCCCATGTCATGGGCAGTTTTATATCGCACAAATGAAGAAACTAAGGGGCCAGAGGCAGTGAGGGGCCCGTGGGTGCTTCTCTTCTGTCACTCAGAGAACACGAGGAATTCCGGGGTGGTGGGCTGCCCCAAGCACACCACTGACCTCTCTTACTGTCCTGCTGAGAGGCTTTAGAAAGAGCAACTCAGTGCAAATAATACCTCTAACTCTTCTTAATTTTTCATTTCTTTACTTATATCTTTTACATTATTGTGTATTCCCCATCGGTTACCCACCACCGATTCACCCGTGAACCGTCACCATAGTCCCTTGTGCTCTTTTCTCCCCTGTTTTGAGCCCTTATCCTCCCCCTCCCTCTCTGAATGTCTCTCATTTATGGTTGCCTGCTAGTTTTTGTTTAGGTTTTGTTGTTGTTGTTGTTGTTATTGTTATTTTCTCCTCCTGGTCTCTTGTTTGATTTCCCTATATTCCTCCTAGAAGTGAAATCATTCAATATTTTCCTCTTTCCTTCTGGCTTATTTCGTTGAGCATGATCCTCTAACTCTTTTTTTTTAAAGATTTATTTATTTATGCATACAAGCTGGGTGTAGGCCAGAGGTGTGGGGCGGTGAGAGGATTCACCAGAGACAGAGTGGGGAGCAGAACAGGCAGATCGACTGAAGTACACTGCTGAGGGGAGCAGCCGGCGAGGCAGGAGAGGTCTGCTGCGCCATGTGGGAACCTCCCTGACCTGGTATCGAACTCACGCTACAGTGGCTCTGGATAGCTTCATAGTGCTGCACTTAACCCGTTGCGCCACCAGGGAGGCCCAGTCCTCTAACTCTTAAGTGAGAAGAGTGGATGCCCACCTTGGCGGAGGCTAAAACATGTACTAATTGAGCACCCCCTTCCCCTGCAGCTGGAAAAGGCAAAGGGTCAGCCAGAGGGACATCCGCTGCTGGTTTCTGGTTGTACTTTTTAAGAAAATCCAGGCTCTCCTGAAGGTTTTTCTGAACAATAAATACAAGTGTTGTTCCAAATCAATTTGAAATAAACTTCAGTCTGTCTTCAGTTTATGCCCCCATATATAAACGGAAAGAATATTTGGCTGTCTCATCGGCTCTTGCTTTTGGTTTCATAAACCTTATGTCTCTGTGAGACAGAGAGCCTCACCTCTAAGGTGAGGCAGCTCTAAAAGTTGTGTGTTGCTATCAAGTTGATTGTAATTGATACAAGGAATTCGGAAGAAAAAAACAATTAGAAACATTCTGAGACTACAATGTATTATGTGGTACTATCAATAACATTAGAAATGTCAGCAGCGGCGACGTGAGTTCGACGCCCGGCCGGGGAGAGTCCCACATGGCGTGGCAGACCTCTCCTGCCTCGCCCGCTGCTCCCCTCAGCAGTGTATTTCTGATCTGCCTGTTCTGCTCCCCTCTCTGGCTCTGGTGAAACCTCTCGCCGCCCCACGCCTCTGGCCTGTACCCCGGCTTGTATGTATAAATAAATAAATCTTTAAAAAAAAAAAGAAATGTAGTTCTTACCTGGGGTTTGGATTCATGAGACAGAATTAATGACTTTATTTCATAAACTTGACTGCGTCCTAGACATTTCAATGCATTTTAAAATTAAAATGTAGACTGGCTTTACATCTAAAGCCTGCTTTCTGTCCTCCCATTTCATCTCCTACTTTGCAAACTTAGTGGTGATGAAAACACCAAGGACATCCTTAAAGAGAAGGTTACTTGAAGCAGCTGCCACTCAAGCCTAGCCTTTTGGGATTGTCACATTTTCACTTTGTCTTCACCTGTGCCCCATGCAGCTCACAGTGCCAAAGCTTGAGAAGCCTGAGGGAGCAAGCTGTGCTTGAGTAGGTAAATCATAGGTGAATTATAGAACCTAATTCAACAGGAGGCAGAAATGTTCAAGTGACATCTCAGCATTTTAACAGATGCTAAAAAATGTGTGTAGATGAGAAAAATAATAATAACTACTGTTTGTTGAATACTTACTAGACTGTGTGTTTTACTAACATCTTTTCATTTAATTATGACAACCATAAATGGAAGGAATTGTTATATTTATCCTCCTTTGATTGTGAGAAAGCTGGCTTGAAGAGGTGATGTACTTTGTCATAGTGACTCAGCTAACATATGTTAGCTCTTGGTTTCAATTCTAGATCCTTTACTGTCGATTAGTACACATTTTAGCCTCCGCCAAGGCAGACATCACTCTTCTCACTTAAGAGTTAGAGTTATTATTTGCACTGAGTGTGAAAAGCTAAGTAAAGCATGAAATAAAAACAAGAAGATGTATTTTCATGGCAAAAGGAATAGCCCCTGAGATGTAAGCCCTTGGACTCGGTGTGTGGGGGAGGGGAGGTACAACATACAGTAAGGTGAGAAGAGGGACCAGAGAAAAAGTTGTCTGTGGGGGGAGAGTAGCAACAGATTGTACATAACTCTAGTCTGAATCAGGCAATAAAACTGTAGATGCTTCTCAACAAATGCTGACAGTCAATGTGATGAGTTTTTGCAAAATTGTATGCACGTTACACACACACACACACACACACACACACTCACCGTTACAGTGAGGTCTGTCCCATATAGAGCTGTATTGTAGAGCAAGGCTTCTCAAACTTGAAAATTCATAAAAATCAACTGGGAAGTTGTTTAAAGCACTAACTGCTGGACACCAGTCCCGGAAATTCCAATGGACATTTATAGCCAGGTGAGGCTGGGCTGCAGCTCTGAGGAGCGTGCTTTGCGGAGCACTGGGGTAGAGCAGAGTGTGGATTTGCTGTGTGTGCAAGGGGAGAGGTTCACCATTTGAAGATGGCGATCACTAGCTTGCTGAAACCAACGTCGTGCTTGTGCTCCTACTTGCAGCTTTGTCCCCCCCATCCTGTACTAGGCCAGGCTTACCCTGCAGCCACATGGCCTTTCAAAAATACAAGTCTGATCATGTCACTCTCCTGCGTGAAAATGTTGGTGGTTCCCTTAACCTTTGTATGGCATGTGGATCCTCCCAGAGCCCTTCATATCTCTTTAATCGCTCACGTTTTCCTGCCTAGCACACCCTGAAGCTCCCCCAAAAAACCAAATTTCCTCTTACCTGCATCTAGAATGGCAAGCTCCCATTTGGTTACATTCCATTTCTCCTCCAAGTGTTATCCCCAAAATCAACTCCATGGGAAGATCTTTCAGGGCCTTAACCAAAACCCCCCCCCACCACCACTCCCCAAAGGAACTCTGCAAAGCCCTCTTGCACAGTATGGAAATGGCCTGGTGAGAAGATCAAATTCTTCTGTCATCACTCCTTGAAGGTAGCTCTGAGTCTTGGCACTTAGTGCATGAATAAAATGGTATTAAATGAAAATTGAACTAATGTTATTCCAGAACTGGCAAGAAATAGCTATCTCATCTGCTCTTCCTGAGGCAAAGGATAACGTGCTTTCTTACAGTCTGAGCTACCATGGGAAAAACTCACTCACAAATAGCATAAGGAAATGACAACATGCCATTAATAACCCAGAAGAAGCTGTATCTGTTTTAGGATTTTTCCATCTGGGTATTACAAACCACAAAAACAACTGTTTTGCCTCCACAGAGAACATATATTTTTTTTAACCACACACTTTCCAAACGGACACTCCTTGTGTTGCATTTCGATCCTGATTTAATTTGAAGTTTGTAGATGGGGTCTGACCTTATCTATCAGTGACTGAGCTGTTGTCTCATGGAAATGCAGTCTGAAACTCATTAATAGAGTAGCCTGTATATTATAACTTAGATGCTCTGGGTTATCACCGATGCTTGCAATTGCTATGGAAACCGGGTTCATATGCACCTTCAAAGAATCTGCTTTAAAACAGGGAAAGAGAAGAGGAAAAAGAAGGCTACTTGAAAGAACAAGGTATTAGTACCCAACATGCATAGGCAAGTTCAATGATGCAAAAATGCTCTGCCTACACAATGATAAAAGCAATTCTTTTTATTTTTTAGGAGCTTGTAATGTATAACCTTGTACTAGAGAACTGTATTTATACTAGTGAGGAAGACTGCCTGGGGCAGCTTTCCCCCCTGTGAGCACATGAATGCATGTGTGCAAGCGTACACACATACACACACACACACACCCCTGAAGATTTTCAGTTTTCCCCTGAATCTTTGCAGCCGGCATCCTTAAATCCTTCAAAAGCCCCTTCATATGCAGCTTCAGTTACTACCGTCCAACCACTGGTGGAAACTCAATCTCTCTCCCATCCTTCACCCCCAATATATGTAAATGTATTTTGTAGCTTATAGATTTTCCAATTCTAAATCAGCAGCTAAATTGATCAAGATTCTTACCAAAAAATTTCAGTTGCATTCCTCCCTAAATTGAGGTGTTGGAATCTCCATCTCTTATCTCTCTCTTTGTTCACGTTTCCCCCTATAATCCCGATAATCCAATAATCCAAGTGTGGTCTTGTGTTGGGTAAACACTAGAGTGAAAATCATTATCACATGATATCAACTCATGTTCCTCTTTCTCCCTAATTCTGTCTTTCAGGCCATTTCATTTTTCTGCATTTGCTCTTCTCCGCTTCTCACTTCTGCCCCCGTTTTGCAAGCCTCTAGCCATGGTGCCTTCCCAAAGAGCTGATTTGTGACCATGTTAACACAGGAGGGGCAGGATTCACCAGCCATTTATAAACAGACAGGAACTGGCTGAATAGCGCAAAGAAAGGACATAAGTGTTAACACATAAGAAAAATGCAAAAGGTTTATGACCTTGAATACTGTCATTTCTTTCCCAATATTTTCCTATATAGTTTGAGTCTTTCATCTCCCTTTTCCTTTCCTTTCTCTTTTCCTTTTCTTTTTTATACTCCAGCCAGCCTCATGTCTCTTCCTGTCACTCCCCCGGCCTTCCTCCACAATTCCCTCCTGCCCCAGTAATCTGTATGTGGAGAACTGAAGGTACATAGTAGTGGCAGTAATATTGCTATGATTATTTGGTTGGGTGGAAAAAAGAACCACCCTTTTCCTCATCATTTCTTCACTAAGATTTTGTCCTTTTTATGAGAGTTCAGAGTTAATGACGCATTGAAAGCTAGCCATAACTTTTAATGCTATTGAACTTAATCACTTTTTCTTATTTTTTCTCTCCTCCACTCCCAACTCTTTGTCTCTTTTCATTTTTATAATGCTCCCATCCCCATACCTGGTCCACTCCCTTCCCAACCAACACTACATAATATATTCCTAATTTACTCTAAAGTGTAAATGATTGATAAGCACCTACAGTGTTACTCCAGGTGACTGTTGCATATGGACATCAAAAAAAATTATTTTACTTTGAGTTCAATCTGTAAAATTTCAGGTTGCAATTTAAGGGAAATAACTTGGTTTCCCTTGACAATCATTTTTTTTCATATTATTGTTTTATTTCATGCTATTTAGTATACTGATGTAGAGAAAAATATGAATATTTTCAAAGTCCAGGAGGAGAACACATTTAATCTTCAAGTGGAAGTAACTCCTACTAACAATCCGTTTATACTGTTATATACCATTGGTTTTGAATAACCAGCCTTCCTGAATTTCCAAATGAAAAATGAGTGAACAGTGATGTCAAAAGAGTTAAGCATAAGAGGTGACATTGATAAGGTTGAAACTGGAACTGAGTCTTCTCAGATTCCTTCTTCCAAAGGAAAATCTAAATTCAATAAAGGTCTTTTTTTTCTATAAAGTTCAATAGTATATCACTGAATTGGGAAATCATGGTTTGGAAAAGTTAGCTTTTTGGATTATATATGACTAAAATACCAAAAGCGTCATGTGTAAAAGAAAAAACTGATGAATTGAACCACATCAAAATTAAGAACTTTCACTCTGCCAGAGTAAAAGATTTGCAAATCAAAGAACTCTCAAAACTCAACAGTGAAAACAGTCAAACTAGAAAATGGGCAAAAGCCACCCACAGGAGCAGATATACAGATTCCAGATAAACACATGAAAAGATGCTTGACATCATCAGCCATCAGTGAACTGCATGTTGACATCAACATATTTGTAAAAATGACTGAAGTAAAAAAGTGACAATATCAAATGTTGGTGGGGATCAGAGAAACTGGAATACTTACACTTTTCTAGTGGGAATGTAAAATGGTACAGCCACTCTGGCAAACAGTTTGGCAGTTTCTTAAGAAAATGCAGTGACCATATGGGCCAGCAATTGCACTGGGCATTCATCTCAGAAAAGTGAAAACTTATGTTCTCACAAAAACCTGTATATAAACGTTCATAACAGATTTGTGATGCCAAAACCTGGAAGCAGTCCAAATGTCCTTCAATAGCTGCATGGCTAACCAAAATGAGGTATATCCCGAAAGGTTACATACTGTTTGAGTTCGTTTATATACAATTCTTGAAATGACAAAGTTATAGAAATGGAAAACAGATGTGGTTATAAGAGGACAACATGAGGGATCCTTATGGTGATGGAATGTTTGGATCCTAAAAGCCAATAAATACCCCGATTGTGACATTGTACTGTAGTTTTGCAATATGTTATACCACTGAGGGGAACTGGGTAAAGAGTACACAGGATCTCTGTGTATTACTTCTCAAAACTGCATGTGAATCTATAATTATCTCCGTGAAATTTTTAATTAAATAAGTAAATACAAAACCGTTGGGTTTACTCCTAATTGTTTACATTCATGAACTATTGTCTCTGGTTAGACAAGATTCTGTCATTTAAAAAAAAAGTTTTTCTTTTAAAAAATATATCTTAAAAAATGTTATTGACCAGGGGGCTTCCCTGGTGGTGCAAGGGTTTAAGTCTCAGCCTATGAAGAAATCAGCAGCCGCAGCAGCAAGAGTTCGATCCCCGGTCAGGGAGCTTCCCACATGGCGCAGCAGACCTCTCCTGCTTCGTCCGCTGCTCCCCTCAGCAGTGTACTTCAGTCCATCTGCTTGTTCTGCTCCCCATTCTGTCTCTGGTGAATCCTCTCACCACCCCATACCTCTGGCCTCAGCTTGTATGCATAAATAAATACATCTTTTAAAAAATGTTATTGACCATGTTAGTGTTTTGCGAGTATAAGATTCTCCCCCCTCCCTCAGGTGTGGTCACCATCTCTCTCCCACCACCCAGGCACCCCTTGTGCTCCACCACAGGGCATTGTGCCCTCCCCCAGACCCCCACCCTACAACCCCTTCCCACCCCTCCTCCCTCCCCTCCCTCTTCCCCTCAGTTGTTTTCTAAAAGCTAATTAGGTCAACCAATAAACTAATAGTAGTATGTTATTAAGCAAGCTGTAAGCAAATATACTGCAAAAATGCAGAAATTAAAAAATCAAATTCTATTTTTGACTGTGGAAGTTTTGCCATGCAATCTGTTTTCTCCACAAATTAGACAACTGAATAGGTCATAATGGTTAAAACAGGAATGACATCGTCACCAAATTGGAAAGTATTTGAAGGAAGGAAGAGCCCCTAATGTCTTAGCAATTTATGACACCTAGGATGGGTAGTGTGTATGTGCTCTGAGGACTGAGGAAACAAAGGGCAGAGTGAAGACCCATATGAGATGCCATTACTGATATCAAGTTTGACTTTTAAAATATTGATATCAAATGTAAGAGAAAACCTAAAGGTACTGGGCTTAGGAAAAGCAACACTAATTCTTACAGTGCCTCCCAATTAAACAGGCAAATAGCCCTAAACATAATAAGTGTTTTTCAATCTGAGTATTTATTAATGTGTCTAATCTACTAGACTAATAGCTTTTTTATTTTGTAACAAAAACTTTTCTATAAAAGCTAGTACATCTAAGAAGTGTATATAAATTAGTCTCCTTTTAAGCCTTTAACACATCAAAAGCTATGTAATATATACATTAACTAATAATTTTAAAAAAGTAAAGTAGTTTTGGACTGATGTCAGGATCTATTTGTGGTGAATTAATGGGCACAAGAATAGTAATTATGCAGTTTTCAGTTCATCTATTTTCTAAGTTTACCATGGAACCCTGCAGCACAATGTAACACTAAGTGTGTTAGTATGTGAGGTGTCATTCTACAGCGCGCGCAGCACCCACTTATAGTAACAGGGTTTGTATCTGACAAATAACGAGGGCTTCAGACGAATGGTTTCTGTGCAATCTATGATTGAATTTTGCATTTGTTACTTGTAGGATGAGTCTGATTCTTCGGTGTTGTCTTCAGACTGGGCGTGGAGATTGTCTTCGTTCTCACCCTTTTCCTCCTCATTTTGAAAATCTGTCGAAATTAGTTGTCTCGCTAATTTGATGTTCAGTCCTTCGTTGTAGTGAAGTTTCCTCTTCATTTCAAACTCCCGCTGCTTTTCTTGTCTTAAGATGACTTGACTGGTGGTGTGTGCTGCTCGGCTTTCAAGCCCCTCCGTCTGATAGACAGGCTCCGAAGTGTCAGTGGCGGCCAATTTCTTCGCTAAGATGTCTCGGTTCAAGATTTCTTTTGTTTCTAAGTCACTCACTCCATCTTCGCTATCATCTTGCATCCCTGGGTAGGGGATGCCAGGCTCGTTGATCTTCGTTAAATCGTGATCTCCGTATGCTGGACGGTAAGTGGCCAGGATGCTTGATTCATCCCACTTCTGGGACTTCTTTCTTTGCATCTCCGGGATCGCCCCGCTGGTCTGCTGCGCAGAGCCCGCGACGGAAGAAGCCACGGAGCCGCCTTTGTTCTTGAGGATCCCCTTGATGGGCCGGTGTGAGGTGGTGGAGGAAGTCGCCATGGTGGGGGAGCTCGGAGTCTCAACGTGGGGCAGCCGCCCGCGGCGCTCCAGGAGGAAGCTGTAGGGTGATAACTTTGGGCAAGATTTCCACAGCCCAGGTAACCTCAGCAGGACCCAGCGTCACAAAGGACGTCACTCGCGACGACACAGAGGTTGTTGCTGACGTCACCCGCTGTCTAACTGCCCACCTTGACGGCTTAGCTTTTTTTTTTTTTAACAGAGTAAGATAGAAAATATCCATGAATTGCACACTGTTTTGTGAATTTCTATACACCCTGTCACGTAGGAAGAGGCTATGTAAAATGTATGTCCAACTGGGGGTCACTGTCACAAATTTGAAAGCCAGTAATTTGGTTGGAAAGAAAGTGATGAAGGCCTCCCTGGTGGTGCAACAGGCTAAGCGCATCGCTGTGGAGCTGTTGGGAGCTGCTGCAGGAGTTCAATGCCTGGCAGGGGAGAATCCCACATGGCGCAGCAGACCTCTCCTGCCTCGCCTGCTGCTCCCCTCAGCAGTGTATTTCTGATCTGCCTGTTCTGCTCCCCACTCTGTCTCTGGTGAACCCTCTCACTGCCCTGCACCTCTGGGCTGTACCCCAGCTTGTATGCGTAAATAAATAAATCTTCAAAAAAAAGGGAAAGTGATGAATTGCTTCTGTCTCCTGTACACACACACACACACACACACACACACACACACACACGCACACAGCCTCCTCCTCTCCTGCTTCCTATCTTGGTAATAGTCCCATTTCCCAGTCACTTACAAACCAGCTGGGTGTCTGGCATTATCTTGCATGCCTTCATGTTGCTCACTGTCCAGTTCAGCCCTTGGTGCTGGTCTAAATTTCAAGGAACTGTCCGATTCTGTCTCTTCTGCACCACCGTGTTTCACCACCATCTCGACAAGACTGCAACCACAGCCTTCGAACTGGGCCCGTCATATGCTTGCCTGCTGCCAGGGTGGCCTTTTTAAGACATCCATCCGAGCTTTCAAACTCTTCAATGTCTGCCTATTTTCTTTAAGATAAGGCCCACAGTCCAAAGAGGCCAGAAAGCAGCTCAGACATACATCTGTAGCCTCTTTGCCTCAAATTCTCCTCACCCCACCTCCAGCTTTCTTTTCTGGTCTTTAGTTACAGCCCAGAGCTGTTTTCTACTTTTGTTCTACAGGGCATAGTGAGGGGTACCTCGGGACCCCCAAATCTTCTTGTTCTAAATGGGTTCTGCCATCAGCCACATCAAGACGAAACATACTCTAGTTGTAAAAGATTGATTTATTTATGCATACAAGCTGGAGTATAGGCCGAAGGCGTGGGGTGGTGAGAGGGTTCACCAGAGACAGAGCAGGGAGCAGAACAGGCAGATCAGAAATACACTGCTGAGGGGAGCAGCGGGAGAGGCAGGAGAGGTCTGCCGCGCCATGTGGGAATCTCCCCGGCCGGGCATCGAACTCCCGTCGCCGCTGCCGACAGCTCCACAGCACAGCATTTAACCCCTGCACCACCAGGGAGGCCCTAGTGTGTAAGACCTTTAATGGAAACGAAGCTTAATAAATTAGTGTGCAATAAAAGAGGAGAAGGGAAAGAACAGATAACATAGTTTCTACATGAAACACCCAAAGTTACCCATCCCCTCATGGGTAAATGCCCACCAAACAGGGTAGGCCCAAAGCAGGGCCCCTGAGGCCTGAAAGCTGCCACAAGTCTAAGGCACCTTCTGGTGGGGATCCACAATAAAGGGGTAGAAGGGGCCAGACAAGTCTGGGAGAAGAGCAAAATCAAAATCCAGATAAAGGCTGCCATTGTTAACCTCCCCATGGGTCTCCCATCCATGTTTGCTTCAAGTGTCTCCTTCCATGTCCCCCCAAGTCCCCGATACAAGTCCAAAGCTGAGAAGCAAGTGCAGCTTCTTCACATGTCTCTCTGCTGCATTTCCCTCTTCAGGTCTCCTTATTCTCTTTGCCTCTTCCCAGTGTTCTCACCAGCTTCTCCTTCCTGCCTAACTCCACCCTTACTTGGATGGGCCAGGGAAACTGGAACCTCCCCTTTCCCTGGGGACCACCCTGTTACAGGTTCTTCCCAAAGCCAGAATTATTGCTCTCACAGGGGCCTATTTCCTGACCCCCCAACATACATGGGCCTCCCACATTGCCACGACTTCTCTTATTTGCCTTGGCAGGACTCGGAGCTGTTGTGATGATATTATCTGTGTACACGAAACAGTAAGAGATAAAGGAAGGTATCTGTTTTGTTCACTATTACCACCAACTTTGTGTCTTCACCACATTACCTTGTTCCTGGGATATGGTAGGTATCACAAAAATATTTATTTACTGAATAATAAATGATTAGTGATAAGGAATCGGAAGAATGGCGTGTGAGTGGAGAAAAGGGGGGCTCCAGGGCTTTTGCAGTCAGCTATAATTTATCCTATCAGTCATGTGGGAAAATACCCCATATGCAGAATTTGGGGACTGTTAAAGGAGTCAATTTGCAGCATTTTTGCCCTTCACAGGCCTCAGATTTCATAGGCAGTGACATTCTTCTAAAAAACAAAAAGGAAATTAAGATCCAGTTTCACATTTTCCCCTCCAGGTAGCATTCATAAGATTTTTTTCCTTCTGATAACATTTTGCTTCCTCTCTTCTCCCTCAAGGTCTTTCTGCATTTTAGAACACAAAAGCAAAAGCATGAAAGAACCGTAAAACTTTTACAGGGGTCTTAAGTACCTTAAGTTCAACTTGTCCTTTATTCTCCAAAGTCCTACTAACTTCAGGAACTCTGCAATCACTTTAAAACTGTGTTATTCATCTCAGAGAAGAATTTCCTGATACTGTACTTTTTGGAAAAAAGCTGTATTGTGTGGTAAGGGCTTTCAGAGACTCAAAAGCTGATATTCAAGGCTATAGGAAAACCTTCCGGTATGTAAAGGGAAAAAAAAGTCTTCATTATTCAGAAATACTACAGGCTACACTTTTTAAAAGCTGAACTGAAAGCATCACAGACTAGCACAAATGCAATTTGTCCTCCTGGTTCGTAGACACAGTGGGTCTGTGCATGTTTAGCTGTAAACAAGATGTTGAGAGACTCTGAATTCAATGCACTGGGGTTTTGCCTTTGTGTGTACACAGCACCCACCCCGCATACTGTGATCAGAATATACAAGCTGCTCAATATATAATGAGTCAGCGATCCAGTGGTTTTTGCATTTTCTGAAACTCAACTTTCAGGAGCCCGCTGGCCATTCAGGATGGGACAGGAGCACTGTGATTGTCACCTATTTCATGGGCCACAAACAAAATCATGCAAGGCACGAAATCACCAGGCATTTCAGATTTCAATTGCACATTATTTAAAAGTAATCCCTACTCCTCCAAGGGGAATATACAATGTAAAAGATATAAATAACAATAAAAAAGTAATCCTTACTCTCCTACCATTTGCTAATTTTTTGCTAAATGAAAACCGTATGAGTCCTATAATCAAAAATCTCTCAATTCTAGTCAATACTACCACAAGTCTGCAAGTTAGAAAAAAATCAGCAGTCTTTCCAACATTCCTGTTTATATGATCACTTGTTACTGCCCTAGGACAAGGGCTGAACAGATGTGTCCGAAGTTCCATCACACACACACACACACACACACACACACACACACACACACCCCAGAGCTGACTGAAACTTTCCTAGTAAATGACACAATATATGGTATTACATGAAATTTAGATACAGGCCTAGAGACTCCTTTCAACACATATTTAGTGGCCATCCACTGTATCTCCAGTAGGAGAACCTTGATTCGCAGTGCACAAAAAGGAAGGTTGTGCTTTCGATGGTTTCACACGCGCTAAGTACATTTAAAATGTATGCTTGTCTATCATTTTAGTTTGAAAATAAATTTAAAAAACCGCACATATATATATTTTTCAAATCGCCAGTGGCACTTTATTTTTTCTTTTCAGCATTCTGCCCTGCAGCTTCCACGGTCCTTTTGGCCCAGATGTCGAAGAGCTGGGCGTTCGCGCGGAACAGGGGAAGACTCGGCAAGGCCTGGAAATTCTCCAGCTCCTGCGTGGGCACCTCGGCCTTCTCCTTGCCGACATCCTGTATTTGCTCGTCTGGTCCTGTAAGCTGCGCGTCCATCTTCCACAGAGCGGTCTCCCTTCTTGAGGCCCAAGGGCTTCTTGGGGAGGAGGATGAGCTCGCAGGGGTACTCCTTCAGCCACTACACGTTGGCCTGGAGGAACTCCGTGGACTTGTTCTGCCGTCTGGGATTCACAGAGACCCCAGAGGTGCGGGCGACCTTCTGGTGGATGCCGGCTACCTGAAACTCTCGCAGTCTGAAGCTCCTGCTTGCGCGCACCCTGATGTTCTACCTCACCTCCGGGTACCGCACAATGGGCAGGATGGGGCCTGACGCAGCGCGGGGCGGGGCGCCAGGCCTCGAGGCCGGTCCTACCTCCCGGGGTCTTGCGACTGCTGACCTTCCGCGCTGGCTGGTTGAACCATGTGGCCGCGGTGCTGCTGCCAGTCCTTGTGGAAGGGGAGTTTGGGCATCAGCCTTCCGGCTGGGAGCCATAGCTGCTGCCTAAGGGCCTCCTTTGAGGGAGAAAGGCCAAACCATTGATATTTAAAATGTCATTTGAACCTTAGCTATTTACACAGCGTTGGAGTGTTCTGTAGAGTACCGCTTGTTCATCCAGGCAGTAGATCACACACTGACTTAATTCCTTCCACTGAGAGTCACCTCCCTTCTCCTATGGAGCCACTCTCCAAATACTTAGAGGATTTGGTCCAGGAAGAGAAACAAGGCAATTCCCAATCAAAAAAAAAAACGGGAAACACCTAGGAAACCAAAGGTTACCACAAACAAAGACGTATCCTACATGCCCCCTGGGTGCTATTAGTGAGAAATTAGCAAACACTGTGAGGGCAAGTGGGCGGTTTCAGGACCGATTGTGCTGCCAGATGTGGGGGTTGACACTAGCTCGGTTACTGGTATCTGAAGTCATGTATGGATCCATCCAAAATTTGTCCAAGGTAGTTGGAGAATTGTGTTCGATTTTGTGCGGTACAAAAATAAAATTGCTCTTTGGTTTTGAATCAGCTTCTTGATATTTATCTCTTCCTCCTTCACTCACTCTCTCCCTTTTCTCCCTTTCTCCCTCTCATACTCAAAAGCCAAATTTCTGACATTCTACTAAATATCCCAATCATAGACTGAGTTACCTCAGAAGTCCACCTTGAAGTAGGGATTCAAGTGCAGGTAGTCTACAAGGGAGGAGATTTGCAAATGACACCGGGATTGAGATAGGGACGGGCAGGAGGCAAAGGGCGCCTTATCAGGTTTAAGCAGACTGAGTTTAATCC
This sequence comes from Scalopus aquaticus, assembly GCA_004024925.1. NCBI lineage: Eukaryota > Metazoa > Chordata > Mammalia > Eulipotyphla > Talpidae > Scalopus > Scalopus aquaticus. The sequence goes on from PVIJ01011375.1 coordinate 21,434, forward strand.
TGTTGGAAAAATCTAGGAGTCAGTGTGAAAGAGTCACCCCTTTGGCCCACCTCCACCCCAAGGGTGAAGGGGCTGGCATAAATATATACATCAACTGCCAGCATTTTTACTTTAGCATGGCCAGAAGTAAGGAAGGCCTTTAATTCCCTAGCACTCTGGGTTCCTATCGAAACATCTGGAGTGGATGGCCAGCTTGTTCAAGTGCCCTCGTGTGGGCTTCCTCCTTCCCTCCTTCACAAACTCTCTCCACTATCCTGCTTTTGCAGGCAGAACCCAGACTAAAAAATATATCAGGTTTTTTAATCTTTAATTCCTCAACACCTAACACAATAATTGGCACATGTCTGTATTTCTGTAATGTGGGTGTATAAACTGAAATGAACAAAAGTCCCATAAAAAAAGGAGCCTGACAACATGGGCAGATGTAGAGAGATTATGAGAGGCAATAGTTTTCCATTTCTTCTTTATAATTTTTTTTTTTTTAAAGACAGAGCGGGTAGCAGAACAGACAGATCAGAAATCCACTGCTGAGGGGCGCAGCGGGCGAGGCAGGAGAGGTCTGCCGCGCCATGTGGGATTCTCCCTGGCCGGGCTTCGAACTCGCATCGCCGCTGCCGAGAGCTCCACAGCACAGTGCTTAACCGCTGCGCCACCGGGGAGGCCCTCTTCTTCATAATTTTTAAAGCAGTGAAACTTTCTTTTCAAAATGAAACATGCATGAAACTCCAGACTAAAAAATCGATAAACTTGGAGTAGGAAACGATGAAGTTGGTCTGTTTGAGTAAGAGTGAGGACCCCTAAGTCCTCACTGCTTGGCATCCCTTTAGGGGTGGCTCCTGAAGCAACAGCATATGGAAAGGGGGGTCAATTCGAAAACCACTGCAAAAGAGAGATGCTGCTTAATGCAGGAGTGTTTGTTCACCCTGAGTGTCAAGTTTTTGAGTGCTCACTTATTTTAAGAATGGGGATGAGATTTTCCACCATAGTGATTCAGACAAACACATTGAGAGCAGATGACAAAGAGACAAGACATCAATGATAATGTTTGATGTTGCCTTCCACCACCACCACCCCAAGGGGATAAACTCATTTTGGAATGTCAAATGAAGGAAAATATCATCAGTGGGAATGTCTGCCAGGAGTTATGTAGCAAATAATGTCCAAGACATCAGAAAACCAGCCTTGCAGAGACTGGCTGACGAGTTTGTAGTAGAGATATGTTCTTCCTTCCTCCAAAGGCACACTGAGATTGTCCAGGTTTAGAAAACCAAAGGGTGTTCAACCTCTCGCTTTTGACCCTGCTTGGCCAGGGAGGGAGCTATTGATAAAATAAAACATGCTCTTATCCACCATTTTTATACATAAACATTAAAAAGATTTCAGAAAGTAGTAGTTTGACCTTGAAGGAAATTCTAAGAGTCACAGCATGCAAGCTTCTCATTGCCATTGAGAAAACTGAGGACCAGAGAGGTGTGTGAGATTTTGCTTGGGGTCACACATGTGATTAGTGGCACTACCTGCACTAACATTCCAAGCCTTCTTGTACTTCCATGGCAGGGCACTTTCCCATTTTCTGGGTACACTAGACAGGGTGGGAGATGGGGGTCCCAGCATGTATCTTATCCCCAAAGCAGATATCTATCTATACAGGTTTAGATAAAATCTCTTCTCCTCTCTACCCCCTTGCCCTGCACCATTCTTCAGTAGGAGTGGCACTTTAAAAGAAAAAAAGAAAGAGCAAAACCACCATTTCCAGAAGGATTAATACACTGAACCTCATGTCCTCTGAATGACAAGTTAAAATATCAGGTGCAGGTTCAGCTTGAGGCACAGTGGAAAAGTTTTTTAGGCAAGGAATCAATAGGCCAGCTGACCAAGTTTTCTAGTTCTAGATGAGCCATAGTCAAATTAGAAAAGCAATAATGTGATCCAGGGCAGCAAAATTCAATTTTGCCAACAACAGTGAGATTCCTTGAGGCAGCCCTTTAAAGATGACATTATAGACAGGATTATTTCCCATGTGTACAAATATGGCTGGGGAAAAAACACACACACAGAGATATAACTCTATGTGTGATCTATTCTATTCTGGAAACAAATTTTCTTGTTATTATATATCTATATATTTTAGAAAGAGCATTATAAAAACAGCAAGAGAGTGTAATATAAAAAGAAATGAAACACTGCAAGTCTTTTTTATGATGTTTCATACCCAAAAAGAAAAATAACTCACAGAATCGTCAGATTTCTTCGAAGACACAGTAAATATGTTGTTAGCATCCCCATGACTCACTAACAAGATGTTGTCTGTGGGGAGGTGGGGCAGGAAAGCTGTCACCGAATCCCAGTCAATGATTTATAGTATTTGTGACTACCACATGCAAAGAGTGTCAGCTGGCAATTTATTCTGGCTGATGTAACCATACAGCGTCTTCTTCCCTTCTGACAACCAGTCCAGTAAGTAAGGTTAACACATTTCAGCTCTAATAAACAGAAGTAAACCTAGCAGTGGAGTGTGGTTCTATCTTAGTCTGCCCCTGTGTTGGTTGCATTTAAACAGAGCCAGCAAAACAGCCCATGCAGCCACTCAGACACCACGAAGGGAAGAAGGGAGGAAAACAGCATTTGTGTGACTTCCACGTGCATTAGAAGCCCCTGGAGGGCTTGTGCAAACGTGGACTACAGGGCCTCACCCCCAGGCTTCTGATTCTGTAGGGCTGTGGGTGGGGACTGAGAGTTTGCATTTCTAGCAAGTTCCCAGGTTGCTTATGGTGCCGGTCCAAGAGCCACATTGAGAACCTGCCTCATGTGGAAGGTGACTCCGACAAATGCAGGTCCACAGCTGGAGACAATACTCTTTATATTCTAGAACACCAGGAGAGCACAGGAAAAATAGGGAAAGGAATTCATTCTGCCAGAAGGAGACCTCTAGGCTTTGTATACGAGGTCACCTATGAACTGAGGTAGAGTAAGTTCATGGAAGGGGACTCAGGGTAGAAGATGGTAAAGGTGGCCTGTGGAGAATGGGCACAAAAGATCTTTGGGATTGATCTGGAATGTGTCGTAGCAGTAGAATGCTTGCTCCCGTTGTGTGTGTGTGTGTGTGTGTGTGTGTTTGCGCGCGTGCGCGCGCACGCGCACACACAAAGGGGCCCATTGCTCTCTGCTTAATCAAGTGTTCTCATTGACTTTATAAGGCTTTTGCACACATAGAAAGAAAAGTAGAAGGAATTAGCAAGATGAGTTTCCTGGCATTCCTTCCAGCTAATTCTCTACTGTTTGTACTGTCTCAGTGTTAAACAGAGTCACATAAATATATATTCCTCAAAGGCAGAGTAAATTTTTCTTGCCTGATGGTTCTCCGCAGGGAATTGTCACAGTAACAGGCCTCATAGACCTATGCATATTTAACAGAATATATTTTCAGCCCCTGATAGTTGTAGGATTTATACTTTGGGACAGCGCAACTTGTTGGTGTCCCTGAAGTCTCGTCTTTCAGATGGTCCCCTGCAGGTAAGGCTGGCCACATTTCTCCCAACACACTCCCTTCAACAGCAAGTCTCAATGGCTCTCAAGCCCAATTTTCACAAGGACTTCAATTGGAGTTAGAGGGAGAGTGCCTCGCGTGTGTTGATCATGTTTCTGATGTCCTACGAGTCTCCTGCGCTCCATTAGGGGGGCTTGATAAATGCTCTCAATAAATAGCAGGGATCAATGCAGGCACATCCATTGGACAGTCACTGTTTGGGACGGTTCCAGCCGTTGACTGCCTTAGAAAATTCTCCCTTGGACACAATTCTTAAAGAGATTAACCCCATCCTAGTGTAAAATAGTCACTTTAGAAATTTTTGCTCAAAGTTATAGGCTTTATCATTAGGAATTTTGAGAAATACGCACTTTATTTTTTTAAAAAGATTTATTTATTTATGCATCTAAGCTGGGGTGCAGGCCAGAGGCGGGGGGCAGCGAGAGGGCTCACCAGAGACAGAGTGGGGAGCAGAACAGGCAGATTGACAGAAACACACTGCTGAGGTGAGCAGCGGGCGAGGCAGGAGAGGTCTGCCACGCCATGTGGGAATCTCCCTGGCTTGGCGTGGAACCCACGTCGCTGCTGCCGACAGCTCCACAGCGCAGCGCTTAACCACTGCGCCACCAGGGAGGCCCAGAAATACGCACTTTAAAAAAAGATAAAGGAGAAGATTGCTTCATGGCTCAGGCAATACATGTCCATCTCTATTGTTTGTTTAAGTCTACTAGGGTCAGTTGCACACTGAATTATTCCATTTCCCATCTCTCCATGCCATTATACTTCCAGAAAATTAAGAAATGGAGATCCTATTTCTTTTTCATTTTAGTTTTTCATGGGGAACTACTGAGTAGGACAGGGTCAGTCATCACTTAATAAGAAATGAATCGTGGCCATTATAACTGTTATGAAGATGGTATTTTTTCCACTGCGTAATCAACAAGAAACTGACATGCATGGACTCTTAAAAAAGTAATAGTAACAATGAAAGGCCAAAGAGAAGACAATAGCCAAAGAAAAATAGAGGAATCGGGTTTACAAATTTAGGCTTGAGCTGGTAACATTTTCAAAGACATCTTTGGAAATTTTTCTTTAAAAAAAAAAGTGAAGTGACATGAAGGCAGTGAGATTTAGTCTATCACAAGGTTTATTACTTTTCAATAGGCTCTTGCTTTAGTAACCCAATCTTCTCACAAAGAAAAAAGTCTCTCCCATTGCCCGCTCATCAAGAAACTGGAGAAGGTCATGTCCAGATTGGTTCTGAAAGACAAGATGAAAATCATTAGTATGACATGTATGTAGACATAATGCATTGCTGTAAAATTGATACTGGTTATCACACTGCAGACATGAAGTAATGTATTAGAAAACCACCACAAACTATCCAATACTTACAAACACCATTTTTCTTTTTTGACAGCATAATGAAAAGTTTCAAAGCACTCTTGTCTTTCAAATTGTAGTACCATTTTTATTTTATGATTTCATTTCCCAGTCGATCTTTAGATATGTGCCAGGAGCCATGGGGATGAGGATGGGTATGAAGATGAAATCACAGACTCACAACTGTCAGAACTAAAGCTTGGAATCTTGAAAGTTAGAGCAACTACCTGAATTATGAATTGCAATTTTGTGTGGAAACCAACTTAATGTTGAGCAGCAAGTTTTCTCCAGAAAATAGCTTGACTCTTTGGCTAGCACAGCTCTGCTTGAAGGACGAAAGGTCAATCAAAATTGTGGAGGCATGGAAGCATTGATATGGGGTTAAATTTTACTGAAAATGCTCATGTCATATCTAGTTCTATCATTTGTACCTAGATACTCCAGATCTCTGAGTTGGCAGGGATTCAACATTTATCTAGGCCTGTGTTCTCAAACTTTAATGTGCTTGTGAACCATCTGGTGATCTTGTTATAATGCAGATTCTCCTTCAACAGGTCTGGAGGAGGGGCCTACTATTCTGCAGGTCTAGCAGGTGCCCAGGTAAGATCAATGTCACTGATCTGTGGAACATGTTTTAAGTTGGAGTTCCCAGTCCAGTTTGTTTTTTTTTTGACCTTCAGCTTTCAGACATCCCAGCCTCATGAAACTATGTTACAGGCAATTTGTTATCAATACTAATTAAATCACCAAGCTTTCTTTCCACTGTAACCTATAGTGTCTATGTTTATGGCATATTTCTATCTCTGTTTTTCTTTGTGTCTCTATATCTATGAATGAAATTCATTTAAGATTCCACAAAACAGCATTACTCTCCTGGCATCTAGCTTCTGACACAGTATTCTTAATAGATGATAAAATGGTAGGTTCCTCCCAGGGAATTACACATAGTCTTAGATACACCTTTGGGGATGTGTTACACATGTGAATGTCATCAACCATTGGTGGAAAAAACATTGAGGATTGCTAATCTAATACAATCACTCAAATTTTGAACTTCAAGCAGTTGGCATTAAACCTTAAATACATCTGTATTGGATATTTTTTTAATTGACAAAAATAGTGTATCTCCAACTCTCTATTAATTGCTTGCTGTATGTACTTCATGATAGATTTTTTTATATAAATACTTATAAATAATATATATAGTAAACATGTAAATATATATGTGTATATATGTACACACACACACATATATAAAACAGCTGTGATCAACTATTTCAGGTCCATTAGAAAAATACAACCAAATATTTCCTTATTTAACATTACAATCAGCTTAAAAATAACTTTCTTGGGTTTTAATTCCACTTTTATGATCCATAAATATTTTTATTAAAAGGAAGAGGAATACCAATCAAAGTCTTTTCCTAGGGCATTAGAATGTAAATTCCATGAATGCCAAGATCTTTATCTGTCTGGATCAGAAAAATCCCAAGATCCTACAGTGGAGCCCAGTACAGAACAAGTGCCTGATGAGTACGCATTTAATGAATCAACATCAGTCAGTACCAGGATAATGGAGAGGTCAATGGGGACATCAGAATAGGCTGTCAAGAGAAGGAACTGGAGCATGCCGTGTATCGATTCAGTGTTTGCTATTGACATCGTTCAGAAAGAATCAAAATACTAGTTGGATAAATTGTGCCTGTTTCTAAACGTTGTTCAATAACTGGTCACATAACAAAATCTTCTTTATCTTAGCAATGTGATAAAGTGAATAAACATTTTCTTTGATTTTCTAAAGTACTAAGACTACTCAAAGGAGATTAATTAATTTAAAATAAACTGTAAAACACTATGTAATCAACTAATTAAATTCTATTATATGATTTACTGATATTCACTTCCTGATAGCCCTGATATATATATCAGGTATGTATATACCTGTGTGTGTATGTGTAAGTTTTTGCTTGTAACTCTTTTCAACCTTCAGAAAGCATTCATATATTAATTAAACAAATTGCAAATGTTTCAAAACTTACCACCAGGACCTAGTGAACATGCAAATAGATCTTAGCAGTAGAATTAGGATGTAAGAACAGGGTGGATGAACTACCAAACTAATGAGGACATTCATCCTTAGTATTATTCCTTAGACTGCTGGAAACATTCACAGTCAATCAGTTACTATCATTCTCAAGTTCCAAGTAAGAGAAATCTGGGTATTCTTTTTGTCAATCAGGAATAAAAGAGGCTTGGCCATATTTTCTACGGTGCTAATAACCCTTAAACTCATTCTTCCGCATAGCCTTTGGCTCCATCTGGGGACCAAAATCATCAAGCCATTTGGTTTACAGATGATCTAGGACATCTAGAATTTGAAAATGTTAAGCAAAGGAGAACAAAGATTTCTTTGCTTCAATGGAATTAGTTATAAAGATCCACTCAAGCTTTGAACTTGTTTGTTTGCAATTCTACACCTTTTAAGATTCAGATCATTTTGTCTGATAAACTAGAGGAGAACTGTTGAAAAAAACACCGTGGACTTTGGCAGTTCAATAAAAGCCCCGTTTTCAAAACATTGCCTTATGTAGTATGGGTCATGTCAGGAGATCTCACTTTGATGACACTTAGAGTTAGTGAAGGAGCAATAACATCTAACAAATGGTGTTGCAATGAAATAAATAGAACACAGGAAGGATGGCAGGAGCCAGTTGCTGTCTTCATTTCTATAGCTTAGAATTTTTGTGAACCCAAACAAATTGCTTAATCATTCGGAGACTTGGTTTCCCCATGCACAGAGTAAATGCTAATATCTTCTTCACAGGGTCGCAGAAAGGGTCAGTGGAGATAGTGTTCGAGGCATTAGTTCAATTCCTAGCATGCAGTCAGTGGGCAACAAGATCAATAAATATCATTACCGTGCAGAACAAAATGTACGTTCTAAGCTTGAAGTATTTGCATCAGTTTGTTTTACTGTAAGTTCCTCGTACTTCTGTTGGAGCAAGGTCCAATCAAGTAGTGGCCTCAGCCTCCTGCTTTCATTTGGCTAGCATTATAGTTTTCTTTAAACTTGTGCTTGACTGGAACTTGAGTGGTAAAAAATGTAAAGGCAAAGAACACAAGAGAGAATATTATTTTACAATTGCACTTGCAATCTAATCTTGAGCTTATTTGGACAGATCAGTCGGGAATGATGCTAAAGACATCTTTTGCCCTGTCCTAGGCTGGAGAAGAGCTCTCAGGAGTTGATTTCCCTATTCTCTTTTAACAAAACCATTCTAACTCATTATAGTTTCTTGGTTAAGTACTCTGGAACACATATTCTTTAATTGACAGATGATTTCAGCTTCTTTAAAGCTATTCCCATCGATTATACTGTGCAATCTTAGTATTCAACTCTCATTCAATTAATATGTATATATGCAGTAGAAGCTGATAGAAGTAAGGCTTTTGATAGAAAAGCAAATATTTCAAATATGTCATAGTATGACTGTGTGGTTATAAGTCATATCATTTTTGATATATAATTTAGTGGTCTTAAGCTTTCATCTCCCTCAGATAACATGAATTGTTAATCTTGTTATTGTCTCCCATTACCTCATGCCAGTGGGTATTGCAGGAGACAAATAAACTTGTCCTTCCACTCATTCTTTCTGGTCGTGACTGTTAGGTCTATACACTCACCTAAAATAAAGAAACAAACAAATGCAGCTATGTAAATAGAAATCAGATGATTTCTTTTTTAAGAAAGTTTTATTTTGGGGCCTCCCTGGTGGCGCAGCAGTTAAGCGCTGTGCTGTGGAGCTGTTGGCAGCAGCGATGCGAGTTCGATGCCCAGCTGGGGAGAATCCCACATGGTGCGGCAGACCTCTCCTGCCTCGCCCGCTGCTCCCCTCAGCAGTGTATTTCTGATCTGCCTGTTCTGCTCCCCACTCTGTGACTGGTGAACCCTCTCGCCGCCCCACGCCTCTGGCCTGTACCCCAGCTTGTATGTATAAATAAATAAATCTTAAAAAAAAGTTTTATTTTTATTTATGCATACAAGAACTGGGGTGTAGGCCAGAGGTGCTGGGGTGGGCGTGTGTGTGTGTGAGAAAGAGGAGTCACCAGGGACAGAGTGGGGGGCAGAACAGGCAGATCTACTGAAATACACTGCTGAGGGAAGCAGTGGGCAAGACAGGAGAGGTCTGCTGCGCCATGTGGGTCAGCTCCCTGGCTGGGGACTGAACTCATGCCACAGTGGCTGGTGATAGTGCTGAGACTTAAGTCCTGTACCCCCATGGAGGCCCCAGAAATCAGATCATTTCTGTCCCTTCTAATACCCATTCTCTGGGCAGGCCCCAGGGTGATCTTTTGAAAAAGTAAATCAGATCATGTCATTCTTTTGCTCAAAAGGCTTTATTAAGTCTTTCCATTGAATCTTGGAATAAAGCCCAAATTCCTTCCCCAACAAGGTATTGTATTCTTTGGCCCCTGCCTCCCCCTCTCTGTCTTCCTTTTCCTCTGTCTCTCCCTGATGGGTCATCTCCTTGCTGTCCCTCTAATTGCAGAGTTGGCTTCAGCAAACTGGGAACCTGACACTTGCTCTGTTTAAAGCCCTCTGTCCCTGATCTTCTGCACTGCAAGGTTTTCAGATCTCGGTCTACAAGTCACTTCCTTTGTGAGACCTTCCTTGACCACCCACATTAAATTAGCACTTTCACCCTCCAAACACAATCTGCGCTACTGTTTTTCATCATCATCATTGTTATTATTACTTTTTTTAGTCCACCTCTTATTGCCAGCCAAGGTTATCTTCATCTACTTTCTCATTTTCTATCTGTCTTTTCCCACTGTCCAGAAAGCAAGCCCTTAGGCATCTTACTCATTGGTATAACCCCCAGTGCCAAGTACTGAATAGACACTCAATAATAAATATTTGGACGAATCATGCAGTGATGGTTCGGAGAGGTAGAATGTCTCTTTTGTGGACCAGAGAAAGTGTGTTATTACATAAAGGCAGGTTCTCATTCAAGCTTTGTATTTATGTCATTTTAGACCAAGTATCCACATTGCTGAGCTGTGCTTCATTTATCATTAAGATGAGGAAAAAGATATAGGAGCATCTTTCAAGTTAGAATGAAACAAAAATAATAATGGATACTTTTTATTTTTAATATTTCAAAAAGGATGATGAAAATCTGACATTTTACCATTATTATTTTTTTAGAGATCAGTACAATGTCATTAATTTTTTTGTTTATAATTCTATTGATTTAGAATAATTAGCAGTGCTATGTCTTTTATTTATAATAAGGATGAACAAGTCAAGGATAATTTAGCTTTCTAGTAAAAAAAATTAAAATGGAAAAATAAAAGAACGGGTTACTGGGGCTGGAAAGATATTGAAGAAAGGGCAGCAGAAGAAATGAGCAGTGTCTTATCAGTGTCAAAAATTCTGTGATCCTTAATGTGTATTTCAGAATTCCTAGTTACAAGCAACAGAGTCCATTCTATTGAGTTACCCGAGAAGGGGATTTAAGAATAGCAGGTACCTCACAGAATCTCTAAGGCAGTGAGTAGCAACGAATAAACATACATTGGGATTGCAAAATAGAGAACTCTAATTCTGTTATTGTCAGAATGAATTTTTATATCGAATTTCTTGGTTAAAACATATAAATTATTTATGCTGATAGGTAATAATTTTCACCCACAAGTCATATGACCAACACTGAATGGGAGAGGAAACCCTTTTCCTCACATCTTTACGGGACCCCAAAACATTAAGTTACTAACCATCCACTTATTCAAGTCTGTACTAAGACACATCGTTCCTCTCTACAAGGCCCTTCACAACCATTTGCTCTTCCAGACTTTGTTGCCATTCTGGGAATCCTAACAGACATTCAGGTTATGAATCCCTTTGTCCTTTCATTTTTCCAGCTCCCTATGTGGTTTTTCCAATACCCTCAGATACTAACCCCAAAACGCGGAACCATAATTTGTCTGTATCTGGGAATCACAGGACTCTGGGCCCTTTGCTTCCTTCCTGTCTCTCCCCCTTCCTCTCTCCCCAAGAAATATTCTTTTGAGTGATGCTCTACCATCACTCACATGATTCTTCCAAACAATGTTTATATCCTGGGTTTCCTCTAGTTCTCTAAAACAGAAGTCACAATATGGTGGCCAAGAGGCCAAATTTGACCACAGATTATTTTTGCTTGTTTTGCGGTAGCATTTTGAAAAGAAATCAAATTTTAAAGCTTCTAGGTAGGACAAATACTTTTTCACCCAGAAAACATTTTGTCACAGAAACAAATATCCCTCACAAATGTTTACAATTTTTTTTATCCACCTGTGCGTTACCTTTGACCAATTAGCAATTATTGGAAAAGCATTCAAATCTCAACACTAGCCTCTCCTTTCTGTTCTTTCTACTCTGTCCTTAGGCCATTGCATCCATGCTAAATGTTCTAATTATATATGTAGTGATTCTCAAATTTATATCTCTAACCCAGATCTTTGATTTCTACCCTCTTATTTGACATATCTTTACTTCTATGTCTTAACTATTTTCTGGTTCAACAATTTTAAAGTCAAATTTATGATCACTCTTCCATTGTGTCCCATTGTAGTGAATGGTATCACGTTGTCTTAACAGTGCAAAGTCAACGAAAAGAAAACAAATAAATGACAAAGGCTGGAGTCACTCTTGGCATCTCTTTTTATTCTCTGTATCTTGTCAGTCTTAACGATTGACCATTCTTTTCTATTGTTACCACAAAACATAATGAGTCTGTCCACTCATCTCCATTTCTATCCAGTTCAAGCTATCATTTCTTGCTTGAACAGTCTCTTAAGTGATCTCCTTGCCTTCATTTATTTTTCTCTAATTAGTTTTGCACAAAGTATTCTTTTCAAAATGCAAATCTGATCAAGTTAGCCGAGCCTCCTCTTCCCCAACTAACTCAAACAGTAGAAAATCTATGACTTTTAAGATGAAGATCTTCACAGATTTTACGCAGCCTTTTATGACCTGGTCACTGACTCTCCTGTTTCATCTTGTGCCATGATGCTCCTAGATTTTCCTGTTCTTACCACACTGGCTTTCTTTCAGGTCCATCCGCTAGCCATATTCTCTCCTGTCTTAAGACCTTGGCAGTCCTACCCATCCCCTAATCAGACTTTCTGCGTAGGTAATTCCTATTTCTCCTCCAGATCTTTAGTTTAAGTGTCTACCACTCCTCAAGGAGACCTTCTCCAACTCCTCAGGTGATCCTCAATTTCTTCTGGAACAATTGCCAAAATGCCATGTACTTCTTTTCAAATCTGGATGGGGACTGTTTTTTTTTTTTTTTACCATTTTTTCATATTTGTTTTGTATTTATTTATGCATACAAGAACTGGGGTGTAGGTCAGAGGTATTGGTGGGGGGAGAGGATTCACCAGAGACAGAGTGGGGAGGGGAATGGGCAGATTGACTGAAATACACTGCTGAGGGAAGCAGCAGGCAAGACAGGAGAGGTCTGCTGCGCCATGTGGGTCAGCTCCCTGACTGGGGATTGAACTTGTGCTGTAGTGGCTGTGGATAGCTTGATAATGTTGAGGCAACCCTTCGCGCCACCAGGGAGGCCCATTTTTTTACCTTTTTTTCCCCACACTAATCATTAGTTAGGAAAATTACCTGTTGTGGTTATTTTGTAGTCAATATATTCAGAAACAATGCAACTGACTCTTGGTAAATATACAATTCAATTGATGGAGAGAGAAAGAACACGGGAAATCAAGAGAGAGGTTGTAACTCTCAAATACAATATGTGCCGTGGGCATCTGTCAACATGTGGAAATGGAGAGCCCTCCCATATGTCTACTGTTTGTGGAGGTATCTTTGTGAAATCTTTATTTTAGTTTCCTATGACTGTGGCAACAAATAACCGATAACTTGGTGACTGAGAACAATACACTTTATTCTCTCACAGTTCTAGAGGTCAGAAGTCTGAAATCTATCATTGGACTGAAATCAAGGTGGCTCTCCATACTCTCCATGATCTTCAAAGGTATATCTGTGCACTGCCTTTTCTTGAACCATCTTCCTTACATTATTATTATTTTATCATTATTATTATTATTATTATTATTATTATTATTATTATTATTATTATTATTATTATTGGCATTGGCTCTGGGCCCCTTACTCCATCTTCAAAACTATCAGTGTATCGGTCTCCATATTTGTTTTCTTCTATAAGACTCCATCCACTTTTTTTTATTCACAGTCTTCCATACTCATTTATTTTTAATACATTTTTATTGGACTACCATTATTTTCCTTCCTTAGTCATTTTTTTCATAATAAAAATTTCTCCCCAAAGGTGTGGCCACCACATTTCACCTACCACCAAAACACCCATAATCCTCCCTTTTATAGGATATCTGATTTCATTAGGTTCACCCAGATAATCCAGGATGATCTATCTCAAGATCCTTAACCTAATCACATCTTCAAAAACCCTTTTAATAAAAATGGAAATTCTATATGATCCATCAATATCACTCCAAGGCATTTACCTAAGGAATATGAGAACACTATTAATAGAAGATCTATGTACTCCTGTGTTCACGGCAGCATTATTCACATTAATCAAGTCATGGGGTCAACCTAAACACCCAGCAACAGATAACTGGATAAAGAAATCATGGAATATATATTCCACAGAATACTCAGCTATTAAAAATGTGAAATTATGCCTTTTGGGAGAAAATGGATAGATCTTGAGGTGATTATTCAGGACTTATTCAATAAGTCAGAAAGCAAAAGAAAATCACCAGATCTTGTCACTCATTTGTGGAATATTAATAACCAAAGAAAACAAACTAACAAAACCTGGGCCCCCCTGGTGGCATAAGGGGTTAAGTCTCAGCACTATCAAGTTATCGGCAGCCGCTGCAAAATGAGTTCGATCCCCAGCCAGGGGGCTTCCCACATGGCGCAGCAGACCTCTCCTGTCTCACCCACTGCTCCCCTCAGCAGTATATTTCAGTAGATCCACCTGTTCTGCTCCCCACTCTGTTTCTGGTGAATCCTTTTACCCCCCATGCCTCTGGACTACAGTCCAATTCTTGTATGCATAAATAAATAAAAAAATTTAAAAACTAACAAAACCTAAGAAAAAAACAAAATATAAATACTTAGACTCTGTGAAAATTGTAATGTTTACCAGTGGGTAGAGGTGAGGAGGGCGGAGAGGATGTGTGTTGGGGAGAAGGTGATTGGGTATTGGCACTGGGGGCTTTAGTGTAAGGTGAGCAAAGCATGTGCATATACGAAACTGTGAAGTGTAATCTCAAAATCATAGTTGTGTAAAATATTGGTAATCCAAGAGAAATGGGAAAAAACCCAAATACCCGTTAGTTATGTAAGATAACATATTTACAGGTTCTAGGCATTAGGACACGGACATCTTGGGCATCAGCATTTAGCATTTAGTCTAGCATAGCTTTTCTCCTGTATTCAATTTTCAGCTCCAAGAAGTAAGGTCTGTATCTATTTTTATTCACTAGTGTTCTTAAAAGACTCTCTGGCCTATAGCAGACACTTGGGAAATATATTCTAATGAGTGAATAGGATTCAGCATCTTTTTGAGAGATTATTAATCATATGCGGCTCACTTTTTAATATATTTATATTGAATTAAAGTTGGTTTATATTGTTGTCTGTATTTTCAAAGCATAAGCTCGCCCACCCCGCTCCGATGCTGTTACCATAGAGCTCCCACCACCAAAGTACCGACAATCCTCCACTATAGTCCACTGTACTCCCTTCCCGTCTCTCCTCCTCTTAGAGGCCTCCCTCTCTGAATGTCTCAGTCCTATAGTCTGCTTTCAAGGGTTAATCCTTTGTTTTGGCTTTTTCTGACCCTTTGTCTCGTTTCTTTTGAATATTTTATTTCATAGATTTGCACCGAGTGGGACTAGAACACTCTAAACTTTCGTTTACTAATCCTTCAGAGAATAAGTGCACTTGCACTAACATTAATTAGTATCAGCACGGATATTATTTAACAGGTATTCAGTAAATGATTTATATAAATTGAGGTCTGTAAGACAATTTGTTTTAATGTTTATTTCACAGAAGGGCGAATGAAGATCTGGGAAACAGAAAACAAGTTGCTTAATACCACTGGTCAACAAATTTTTACAAAAGCCACGTCACTGAAATAAAATCAGTCATTTCCTATCAATTTCTATGTGCTCAACATGAATATGACAGTCAAATTCTGATTTTGGCTCGAGGTTTTTTTTTTTTGTAATCTGCAATAAATGGATGTTTACATCATGAAATGCATGCCAATAGTAATAGGCCTAAGGTTAATACCTGTAAAGGATCAAATCATAGACTACTTCTTAGATTTCTTCGCTTGTCTCTTGTACAGCTGTTCAGGAGCATCTCTGGGGAGTGTCCAGCAGTAGTCAGCCAGCATTGTAGTGGACCATTTTCCCTGGTATCTTTGTTCCATTGATGCGATATCTTGATGAAAACGTTAGCCATGTTCATCACTAACCATACCACAGTTTTTAGGGAAGAAATCAGATGGGGATGAAGGAAGTAGATTTTTAGGGACATATTGCAGCCAAGTTTCTGATACTGCATCAGCGTGTCATCTACTAGTTCCGTGTAGTTTTCTGCCCTAACATTCCCAAGAAAGTTTGTAGACACTAGGCGAAAACCATTCCATGCTTGTTTCGCATCACCCTGCAGCAAGTTGTTGAACCGGTCATCTTTGAAGAGCTCTTGAATCTGAGGACCCACAAAAACTCCCTCTTTAATCTTTGCTTCACTGAGTAGAGAAAATTTTTCATGCAGGTATCGGAAAGCTGGTGAGGTCCGGTCCATGGCTTTCAGGAAATTCTTCATCAAACCTAGTTTGATGTGAAGGGGTGGTAGCAGGATTTCGTGAGCCTCGACCAGAGCTGGGCGCTGGATATTCTTCTCTCCAACTGCTACATTTTGTCTGCGAGTCCATTCCTTCCGCAAGTAGTGCAATTCACTTGCTCGGCTATCCCACTCACATATGAAACACATGTGTTTTGTATATCCCTGCTGCAGTCCCATTAAAAGGGCAACTAGCTTCAAATCACCACAGACGAGCCAGCTGTACTTGTTATATTCAATGGAATTCAGTAGCTGCTTTAAGTTATCGTATGTCTCTTTCATGTGGACAGCATGCGCTACTGGAATAGACGGAAGACGGTTTCCATTGTGCAAAAGCACAGCCTTAAGACTCAGTTTCGAAGAGTCTAGAAATAGTCTCCATTCTTGTGGGTCATGAGTGATTTCTAAGGCATTCATGAGGCCCTCAACATCAGAACAGAATACCAGAGTACTTTCATTTCTGAAGACAGGCTCCAACTGCTGGTGTCACTTTCGACAGAAAGTCATTGTGACATCTTCGTCTAGAAGATTCCATTGTTGGAGTCTTGATCCTAGCAATTCTGCCTTGTTCTTGGCTAAGTCCAAATCATGAACCAGGTCATTGAGTTCTTCCTGTGTTAGTCTGTGTGGAGTTGATGATGCACCACAGTGAAAATGTGGATCCCTGCATGCTGATGGAACAGGAGAAGAACAGGTCGGCTCACCCTTGTCCTCATCAGATGAATCAAGAGAATATTCTGCTGGAGGTTCTGGAATAGGAAGTCCCTCACCATGTGGAACTGGTCTCAATGCAGACAAATTCTGAATTATTTTCAATGCTCAACCTTTCCAACAGGGCTTTCTATAGTGCACTGCTGATGTCAGCTTACTTCAGCAGCCGCCTGGCAGTAGTATTGCATTGCATCAGAAAATGATGTGATCAACTCTGGATGATGTGTGCATGACGGTATTTTGCAATAGGATGCAATATTACATCATTCTAGGCTGATTTAGGATGTTGTTGCAGTCCTACTGGATAAATTTACACGGTGAAACATAAAATGAATTATATGAAATATCTTCAAAATGAGAGCTAATAAAAAATATTCAAGGTTATATTCATGTTCAGCACACCAAGATACTACAGATTAGGCCCTTTTTAAGTCAGTAACGATCTCAATGTTGACCAGTGCTATACATAATAATATGTATATAACACAATAGAATACATCAATATTTTCATCTCTATCTCCTTTGGTTCTGTTTCTTTGGAGAACCCTGACTAATATGCTGACCAGAAACTTTGTGCAAATGGCTGGGGTTTATAAGTTGTGGCCTTTACACTAAATAGGTGGAGTTCAATCATGGAGGGAACTATCATGCTGGGATTTTCCCAAATTCCAGAATGGGAAGACATTTTTCTAGGGTCCAAATCTATCATACATACTAGTGTACCCCAAAATATTCTTTATTTGTCTTATTTGGATAGCCCTTCTCTTTTATATGTTGGAAGATGTGGAATGCACAATATTCTATCATATGCTGTGAGCATGTACAAGAGAGAGACTGAGGAAGCTGACAATTACATGTGGAGCTCCTATGTTGATCACCACTTCTTACCCTTCCTGCATCTGCCATGCCTGACAACATCCATGTTGAATTTCCTTTAGCACTCTTCAAGTCAGTCATTCCTCCTCCCTCCCCCACTGCAAACCATGCTTGTGTAGGGCCTCCCTGGTGGCACAACAGGTTAAGCCTCAGCACTATGAAGTTATCCACTATGAAACTATGAAGCCACTGTCGCATGACTTCGATCTCTGCCCAGGGAGCTGACCCACATGGTGCAGCAGACCTCTCTTGCCTCACCCACTTATCCCCTCAGCAGTGTATTACAGTCAACCTGCCAGTTCTGCTCCCCACTCTGTCTCTGGTAAATCCACTCTCCACCCCACACATCTGGCCTACACCCAGTTCTTGTATGCATAAATAGATAAATCTTTAAAAAAAACTGTGCTTGTGTATATAGTCCAGACTTTGGCACTCTCCCCTCTGCTTTAAGTAGTATTATTTTTATGTTTTCTATATTCTCTGAAGTTGATTTTCTCTATCTGCGAATGACTTGCATTTCCATTTTTCATTTTTAGTGGGTTTATCCTTTTCTAAAATAATTTTGCTACTATTTGAATAGGGTTTCTTGAGGGAGAACAGAAAAAGGTGACTATTTGCCATTCTTAACAAAAGAAGGACTTTGGGGCTGAATTTGAAAGGAGTAATTAATTTTGATTATTTCTGTTCCATAGATGCCTTTTTTTAATCAAAACTAACATTTTCCCTGTATGCTTTTTAATAGTCTCTTAGTAAGTTAAAATTAGGCTTTTAAATACCATTCATAGGAGTGTATGTGTCTATGAATGTGTGATTGTTTCTTTGTCCATCACTGGAGGCTCATCAAGAACCATGGCTCCTACTAGTAGGGGATTAGTTTGTAACAAAAGCTCTAAAAAGATAAATGATGGATGGATGGATGGATGGATGGATGGATGGATGGATGGAAAAGTAGATAGATAGATAGATATAGATAGATAGATAGATAGATATATAGATAGATAGATAGATAGATAGATAGATAGATAAACAGACAAAAATTTGAGTTGAATATGATATCTGAGTTTGGAGCTGGAAGTTAATTTAAAACAGGAAAGGAAAATAATGGTCTTGGTTATATAGCAACAGTGTTATCCTGACCATAAGTTATAGGTATGACAAGACTACAACAGGGCAACGTTGCCTATGAGGTATAGGGGTAGATGGGAGGAAATTTGCAGGAAGTAAGGCAGTATCATATCTGACTTTATCTCTTACCCCTCGTCAGATTCTGCTTTCATCAAAACACCTTCTCTCTTCATCTTTCCTGCTGGCCAGTAACAGAGTTTTCTGGCCTTTCTTCCTTTCTGCTTGCAAGTACTGATCTCCTTGCTCTTAGAATATTTCCCTCTAAAAACCCTCCTAAACTGGTAAAGTGGACCCCATCTTAAATGTTATTTAAGTCTCAATTTCTATCATTCCTTATTTATTAGATCCCAAATGAGAAATAACACTGTTAGAATTGAAACCATGTTTACAAACAAAATGAGGCCTTTCTTATGTTTGAAACAGCACTATGCTTCAAGACTTCTCTGGTTCTTTCTGAGCAAGGAATATCATGTCTTACCCTCAGTGGTCATCATCTGAGAGGTCAAAGTCAGCCTTTTCTTTCAAATTTCATATATTTCTTGAATTTGAGCTGTTGAAGTCTTCTTAAAGGACTCACTTCACAGGTGAAATAAACTGATGCCCTGAGACATAGTAATTTACCTACAGTCAAATGTTCAATTAGTCAGGATCTGGGTCTAAAACTCTTGTGTTCTGATTATTATATTCAGTTATCCTTCTAGAATAATTAAAAGAATATTATTGGCAAAATGTTTGTAGCTATGAAGTGCCAAGTTTACATTTACCTTTATAATATCTCTTAGATAGGACTTTTATCAACCCCATTTGAAAGACAAGAAAGATGAAGTAAAGAGACATTAAATAACCTGCCCAAGGTCACACATAACCTTGCAGACCTGGCATTCAAAACAGAGCACTCTGGTTCCAGAATTTGTATGCTGCACATTACACGCTACTGCCTTTCTACACGCTAAGGCTCGTTTCCGTGGCTGCATTTCTAAAATGAGGCTCTTCTCACTAATTTCCAGCGTGATAAATGGTATAAATAACACTCCAAGCACAGAAGTACTTCACCTGAGGCTTTGTCAATGATAAATTGGACAGGAAAACCAAGCAACTTGTATAAGAACATGGCAGAGCAGAGAAATTAAGAAGACATCCCATTTGAACCGAGATGTAAGTGGCAGAGACACTGCAGCGTGGTCAGGACAGTGCCATTGGAAATGACATAATCCAACATAGAGAGAGTTGCCGGGAGTCACAGAAGCTTTTTGTATTTCCCTTTCACACTAGGCATTTTGCCAGTTGCTCTTAAAAAAAAACAGATCGTGTCTTCTGCTGCACTTTCAGACTCTGTACATACTAATATAAACTGGAACTGAGAAACATTCAGCACTGTAAAACTTTGTCTTGTAGGCTCAGACGAAAAACTTGGCTCCCGTTCTCCTTGTGACTGTAGGCCCAGGCAGGAACCTCTGCCTATAAAGCCATGGAGTCCGCCCGTGTAGGGGAAGCCCGGTCCCAGCACCTGAAAACGTTACAGGTAGTAGCTGTAGCGATTACTTATTATTTTTTAAAGAGTCATTTCATTATTCATACAATAGCTGGGGTGTAGAACAGAGGTGTGGTGTGGTGAGAGGATTCACCAGAGACAGAGTGGGGAGCAGAACAGGCGGATTGACTGAAATACACTGCTGAGGGGAGCAGCGGGCAAGGCAGGAGAGGTCTGCGGTGCCATATGGGAAGCTCCCTGGCCGGGGATCGAACCTGTGCTTCAGTGGCTGTGGATAGCTTCATAGTGCTGATACTTAGGGAAGTGCCACTAGGGAAGCCCTATAGTTACTTATTATTGCATAAAAAATCATCCTAGTACTTTGTGATTTTGAACAACAATTATATAATTTACAACTCCATGTGTAAGTAGTTCATGTATATTGTACAGGAGGGGCAGCTATTCTGTTAGAATAGTTGAGAGGGCTGGATCAATCTTTCTGTGTAGTTTTTCACCCCCAAATTTTTGCAGCATTATCTCAGTTTTCCTAGAGAACAAAAGTCGAAACTAAACTGTAAGATCTCAGAGGCCTTAGGCTCAGGCTTGTGCTGCGTCACTTCTGTCACATCCTATTGATGTAAGCTAGAGGAGGACTGTTCAAGTCCAAGAATTCAGAGTGGTATGGTTCTTCCCAGGGGCTATTTCCTAGCGATGTAACATTCAAGACTTTTTTAAAGCCAGACTAGTCTTTGTCTTCTTTGATAGGTTAGGATAGTACCAGCTTAAGTAAAAGGAGAAAAACACATTCATTTCTGAGGTCCCCTTCCAGAACAAAGCTTCATTCCATGCAAAATGTAAGAAATACAGTTATTGGGGCCTCCCTTGTGGTGTAAGGGGTTAAGTTGCAGCACAATGAAGCTATCAGCCACTGCAGCATGAGTGCGATCCCCAGCCAGGGAGCGTCCCACATGGTGCAGCAGACCTCTCCTGTCTCGCCCACTGCTCCCCTCAGCAGTGTATCTCAGTAGATATACCTGTTCTGCTACCCACTCTGTCTCTGGTGAATTCTTTCACCAGTACACCTCTGGCCTGCACCCCAGCTTTTCTATGCACAAATAAATACTTTTTTAAAAAAAGAAATACAGTTATTTATTGAGTCTTTCCTTGTTGCTTATGATTCTAATGGTGTCTAAATGATTCTGACGTGGTCACGGCCATAGGGAGTAGGTCAGCGAGGATATCATCTGCAGTGCAGCGGAGTATTTCTGGGTTAAAGTTGGTTAGGGTTGAGAAGAGGGAAGAAACTACACCAACGCAATGTGGCCACAGGCTGTCATACCATAAAGTTGGGGTTAACAAAGTAAATACCTGTGTAGAGAAGAGGGAGACATTACTTCAAGAGTAGTAATTAAATGTTTATTTCCCCCCTCCAGTATGCTCGGTGGCAAAGCTGGCAAGAGTTTCCAGCGGTAGAAACTCGGTCCTTCCTCATCATTTACTAGGACAAGCTTGCCAGAAGGTAGCATAGCAAGGAATATGCATATGCATGTGTGCATGAGTGTGTGAAAGTGGGGATGTGTGCGTGCATGCGTGCATGCGTAAGGGAGAGGCAGACAGAAAGAGATCTTCTGAGACAGATGCTCCAAAAAGATATACATGTTTGCATCAGATGGTCTTAAAATTTAATTTTGAAAAAAACCCTCAATATTCTTGTTCTAGTTTTGTAGAAAAAAACATCAACAAGATAGCAAGATAGGCGCCTGGGAGCTACAAATGAACATAATAGGATAAGGTTTCTTTCCTTTATCCATACAAATTCTGATTATCCACAAAGCAAGCGGGGTAGGGTTGATCAAAGCTGGGTGAGGCTACCTGTTTATACCTTGTTGGTATAAACATCTGAAACAAGTGCTGAACATCAGGGTATCCCATAGGCCCCTGTCAAAATGCCTGGTAAGCATTTGGAATGGTCCACAACTGACCTTCTCTGAATGGAAGGTACATAATGTTGGGAGGGGAGAGAGGCCTTTTCTGGAAGAAGATATCAGGTATAAATTTCATTTAATTTGTATTGTTATCAATGCCCCTGAAATTAACCCTGGACACAAAAATGGCTTATATATATCAAGTGGATCTTTAGGGCTATTTTTTTGATTCCCTACTTGAAAGAAGATACAATAGCAATCCAACAAATGCAGCCCGCATATTCTGGCATCTGCCCAGGGGAGAGGCACTCCAAAGGCAATAGTGGAAAGTAAATCATACATGTTTTGTACAGCCCAAAAAAACACTTAGTGGAACAGTTGATAGGATGAAAGAAATCATCTTGCAAGAAGTAGACTGAAACTCATCCTTACAACCACTCAGATCCTACATGATTCAAAAGATAATGTTTCTACTCTTTCATTAAATTGTAGTAATTTACCAGAGGGCTACAGTGGTGAATTATGAACCTCCTTATGCAGGTGTCCTGGGTTCCTCTAGGCACAATTTTCTCTGTGTTTCTCTACTACTTTGTACACGTCACCGCTCTAAGTCTCATTGAACTCTCTCATAAAGACTATGAACTACTGGAATCAGGAACCACACCACGTTGTTTATACTTGCCTAGCACTTAGTACAATGCTTGAGGCACATGTAAGACAAAATTTAGATGACTTAGATAAATATATTACAATTTATGAAGCTTCCATATTACTATCTGAGATCCTTTAGTATGTAATAATGAGATTTGGTAAAAAAAAATCAGAAGATAATTTATGAATTTAAAATAAGAATAGGGCCTCCCTGGTGGCGTGGGGTTAAAGACACAGCCCTATCAAGCTATCACCAGCACGAATTCGATCCCCAATCAGGGAGCTTCCCACATGGTGCAGCAGACCTCTCCTGTCTCGCCCGCTGCTCCCCTCAGCAGTGTATTTCAGTAGATCCGCCTGTTCTGCTCCCCACTCTGTCTCTGGTGAATCCTCTCACCCCCCGCCCCACACACACCTCTGGCCTACACCCCAGCTCTTGTATGCATAAATAAATAAATCTTTTTTAAAAAAATAAAATAAAATAAGAGTAATTTGGTCAAATATCATCCATTAAGACTATAACATAACAATTTCCTTTACTGAGAGATTTTGCAAGAAAGAATGACAATGTTGTAATGATACATGGGAATATCTGAAGGTCATGCTAATTAACAATTTAGGAAAGTAAGCGGAAACTTCAGTACTTAATTTACAGAAATATGACAAAGGTCAAATGAAGTGTACATTCTTATAATCAAAAGATAAGTCAGAACATGGTGGAAACCCAGTCACTTGGGAGAAAAGTTGATGTCCAAAACCCAGACTTCCTATCCCAATTATGTCTCCCTTCCTCATGCTAGGAATGAGAACAGCTGCACATAAGTAAACTAGGTAGTAAGCAGAGGCAGAGCAACCTGTGACCTTGCTAATTTCAGTTTAGGCAAAGGCTGAGGAGGTGTCTGGGAAAGCATTGTGTTGCATATAGAGGGTTCTATCATAAGAATTAGGTGGTAATACAAGATTGCCAGGTCTGTGAATTGATGTCAGATCTGGGGAGGAGGTGTGATACTAAATAGATGAAAGAAACTATACAATTTCCAGTGTGTTGTCAGCATCTCCCCAAGAGATTGTACTTCAAGGCAAGAAGAATACAGAGTCCATGAGAAAATATCATTTAGACGCAAATATGTAAAGAGACAGTAAATATTTGACCACTTTAATACTCCAGATCATGGACAATTTGCATTCATAAAATAAGCACTAAATAATTATTTCTATTGAAGAGAAACAAATAGATAAATGAAATAATGAATAAAAGTAAAAAGCAAATGAATTTCATCCTGGGATATTCAAAGAAACTGCATTCAATCTGTAGATCGTTTGGGGGTAGTATTACCATCTAAAGTATTACCATCTGAAGATTTAAAATTGTAAATCTTCAAATTCATGAACAGAATCTCTTCCCATTTGTTTAAGTCTTCTTTTATTTCTCTCAGAAATGTTTTTTGTACTTTCATTTTAGAATCCATACACCTGCCTCGTTAAGTTTATGCCTAAGTATTTTATTCTTCATGTTGGCTTTATAAATGGTACTGTTTTTTTAATTTTCTTTTCTGATCATTCATTTCTAATGTATAGAAATATAATTAATGTTTGTGCCTCGATCTTGTATACTGCAATTATGGTGAATTTGCTGTTTTAAAAAAAGCTCTAATTGTTTTTTTTATGTGGATTTTTACGTATACAATTCTGTCATCTCTGAATATATTTACTTCTTCCTTTTTAATATGAATACCATTTCCTTCCTTCCTTCCATCTCCTCTTTTTCTTTCTTTTCCTAATCACTACAATGCACTAAGTACAATGCTGAATAAAAGTGGCAAGGATAGACATGCTTGTATTGATCCAATATTAGAGAGAAAGCTTTCAGTCTTTCATCATTAAGTGTGCTGTCATCTATGGGGTTTTCATAGATACTCCTAACAGGATGAGGAAGTTCTTTTGTATTCCTAGTTGATTGAGTGCTTATGTCATGAAATTGTGTTGGAGTTTTTTTTCAAGTACTTTTTAGCATCTTCTGGGAAGATCTTTTTTTTAAAAAAATATTTATTTAATTTATTTATGCATACAAGAACTGGGGTGTGGGCCAGAGTTGTGGGAGGTGAGAGGATTCACCAGAGACAGAGTGAGGAGCGGAACAGGCGGATCTACTGAAACGCGCTGCTGAGGGGAGCAGCAGGCAAGACAGGAGAGGTCTGCTGCTCCATGTGGGTCAGCTCCCTTGCTAGAGATGGAACTGAGGTCGCAGTGAGACTGAAGTAGGAAGCTGATAAGTTTGCTGCTTGGAAATGAAAGTTGCTAAAGTTGCTAAGCTCACTGCTTGGATGCTGCTGCTTGCTGGGGCGGAAAGCTGCTGGGAAAGTTTCTGTGCTGTACTGCTTGTCCACAATAGTAGCTATGGCTACCCAGAACCCCTTCCTAAACAATAAAGTTTATGATGGATAGGGTAGGTAAATTTCCTTATACAAACTGTATAAAAACCTGCCATTCCTGTAATTCGGGGCTCAGATTTTGGGGAGTTATCCCACTGGGCCTGCCAGTGTGACAGTTAAATCTCTCTCTCTCCGCCTCTCTGAGTACAGCCTGATTTCTCTGGGAAAGTTGCCGTAACAAGACTTTAACCCCAGCGCCACCAGGGAGACCCGGAAGATCTTTTTTATGAACACTTTCTATGTTACATTGATTAATTTGTGGACATTAAACCAATCAATAATTTCTGGGCCTCCCCGGTGGCGCAGCAGTTAAGCGCTGCGCCGTGGAGCTGTTGGCAGCAGTGACGCGAGTTTGACGCCTGGCCGTGGAGAATCCTACATGGCGCAGCAGACCTCTCCTGCCTTGCCCGCTGCTCCCCTCAGCAGTGTGTTTCTGATCTGCCTGTTCTGCTACCCGCTCTGTCTCTGGTGAACCCTCTCGCCGCCCCACGCCTCTGGCCTGTACCCCAACTTGTATGTATAAATAAAAAATAAATCTTTAAAAAAAAAACAATAATTTCTAGTATAAATGCCATTGGTCATGATGTAAAATCCTTTTATATATTACTGATTTAGTTTCCTAATATTTTGTTGAGGATTTTTGCATCCGTATTCATGAGATAATTAATCTGCAGTTTACGTCTCTTGTAATTTCTTTTTTTTGCTGTTTTTTTAAATTATTTTTTTGTTTGTTTTTAAAGATTTATTTATTTATGCATACAAGCTGGGGTACAGGCCAGAGACGTGGGGCGGCAAGAGGGTTCACCAGAGACAGAGTGGGGAGCAGAACAGGCAGATTACTGAAGTACACTGCTGAGGGGAGCAGCGGGCGAGGCAGGAGAGGTCTGCCATGCCATGTGGGAATCTCCCTGGCTGGATGTCGAACTACTGTCACTGCTGCCGACAGCTCCACAGAGCAGCATTTAACTGCTGTGCCACCAGGGAGGCCCCTTCTCTTGTAATTTCTTAACCTTATTAAGAAATTAGAATCTTGGGGCCTCCCTGGTGGCGCATCGGGTTAAGCGCAACAATGTGGAGCTGTCAGCAGCCGTGGTGAGAGTTAGATGCCCCGCCAGAGAGATTCCCACATGGCGCAGCAGACCTCTCCTGCCTCACCCACTGCTCCCTTCATCAGTGTATTTCCATCAATCTGCCTGTTCTGCTCCCCACTCTGTCTCTGGTGAACCCTCTCACCACCCCACACCTCTGGCCTGTACCCCAGCTTGTATGCATAAATAAATAAATCTTTTTAAAAAAGAAATTAGATGTTCCCTGTTTTTTTGATGTGTGCCATTGTCACTGGCATGAGTTGGTATCTCATTGTAGTTTTGATTTGCATTTCCTTGATTATAAGTGATGTTGAACATTTTTTTCATATACCTGTTGGCCATTTGCTTTTCTTCTTTGGAGCAGTGTCTTTTTACCTCTTCTGCCCATTTTTTGATTGGATTGTTGACTTTCTTTTTATTGAGTTGTGTGGGCAACTTATAAATTTTTGTTATCAGTCCTTTATCAGTTGTATTGTTCAAAGATTTTCCCCCAATTAGTAGGGTTTTAGGGTGCATATTTGTTTTGGTTACTGTCTCTTTTGTTGTAGAGAAGCTTTTTATTTTGATGTAATCCCAGCTGTTTATCTTTTCCTTCACTTCCTTAGCTTTGGGGGATATGTCTTTAAAGATTTTGCTGAGATGTATATAGTGTAGAGTTTTGCCTATATTTTCTTCTATAAATTTTATGGTTTCAGGCCTTATATTCAGGTCTTTTATCCATTTTGAGTTGGTTTTTGTGCATGGTGTGAGGTAGTGTAGCTTCATATTTTTGCATGTAGCAGTCCAGTTTTCCCAGCACCTTTTATTGAACAAGTTGACCTTGTTCCATTGCATATTCTTTGCTCCTTTGTCAAAGATTAGTTGTCCATAGATATGTGGATTTATTTCTGGGTTTTCTATTCAATCCCATTGTTCTGTGTGTCTGTTTTTGTTCCAGTACCATGCTGGACCAATTTTCATTCCCACCAGCAGTGGAAAGCTATATGGTGATTCCTCAAACTGCTAAAAATGGAGCTTCCATATGACCCGGCAATACCACTTTTGGGAATCTACCCAAAGGACACAAAAACATTAATCCAAAAGGATACATGCACCCAGATGTTTATTGCAGCATTGTTTGCAATAGCTAACGTATGGAAACAACCCAGATGCCCAAAAATAGATGATTGGATCAAGAAGATGTGGTACATATACACAATGGAATACTAGTCAGCATTCAAAAATGATAAACACATGCAATTTGCAGCAACCTGGATGGAACTAGAAGGGATCATGCTCAGCAAAATAAGCCAGAAAGAAAGAGAAAAAAATATCGAATGGCTTCACTTGTAACAGGACTATAGGGGTACCAAACAAGAGAGAGACACTCAGCGGGGGGGCGGGGGGAAGATAAGGGCTCAAAATGGGGAAGAAAAGAGCACGAAGGATGATGGTGATGGGTCATGGGTGAATTGGTGGTGGATTACCCAAGGGGAATACACAATGTAAAAAATATAAACGACAATAACACATAAAATGATACAAAAAGAAATTAGAATCTTATACTTACACAATACGTGGTGTAAATTCTGTGTGCACACTCTATACAAGAGGAAGTAAGTGCAAGAAAAGAAAGTAACTTTAAGATCTCACTTGAAACCAATGAGGAAAGGTTGCTGCTATCTCCCAGGGAATTAGGAAGTTGTATTTCATAGTTGTAGCACTTTCCTAGAGTTTCTCCAACAGAGTACCATAAACTCGTTGACTTAAAGCAACAGAACTGTATCCTCTCACAGATTTGGATGTTAGAAGTCTGAAATCCTTAGCATGATTGGTTCCTTGTGGGGGCTCTGAGGGACAATCTGTTCTATGCATTTCTCTTAGCTTCTGATTGTTGCTGGCAATCCTTGACATTACTTGGTTTGTAACTACATCACTCCAATTTATACCTTCAATTTCACTGACTTCCTCTCTATCTCTTCATAGAGTTTTCCCTCAGTTCATGTCTATATCTGAATTTCCCTCATAAAGGTTCCTGTCATTGGATTAGGGCCCATCCTAATCCAGTATGATCCTATTTTAATTTGATTACATCTATACAAAGACCTTATTTCCCAATTAAGTCACTGTTGTTTGCATTTCAGATCTCAACTGCTAAATACCACCTGAGTGGAGAGGTTTCATTTATGACCTATAATCACATATAATTACAATATACAATATTCACATATAATTACAATATGATTTGTTGAGGGAAATCCACATTGCAATAACACAAGCATGCAATTTAATGGGCAGTAAATGGGAGGAGGTTATGAACCACTAACACATGCTTCAGGAAGCTGGCACAAGAACCACAGTGTAAGGGGTCCAGAATTTCTCTTGTGACATCACCTTGTTGGGGTAAGAAGTGCTGCCTCTCTAGTAAAAGCCCCAGGCAACAGATACCAAAATCTGGGTAATGTTTCAGAAATGACACAAGGGTAGAATCCATTTCTTATTGGCATATTTCGATACCAATTTTTACTTCAGATATGTGTTATCAAAGTCATCTGTTAGTTTTTAGGACTTGGCCTCTCAGCATGGTTAAACTTATCTATCTGCCTCACTGTCTATTTATCAATATCCTCATAACAAGCAGTCACTTTCACTTTAAATTGCTATGTCATTCCATTTACACCCATTTCTTCATCAGTCAGCATCATTCTAATATATTTCTCTCTATATAACAGTCACATTCTGAAGTTCCAGGTAGATGTGAATTTTGGGGAGTTATTCAAACTTGTACAATAGTTCAAGAAATCAAGAAATGCAGGAAATGCTTACAGTTTCTTGTAGCATATTGGCAAAAATGTGAATAAAGAATACTCTATCCAACCAAATTGAGTTTGAAGTTAAAAAGGATAGAGACATGGAATGTTGAACATGCAAGAGCTGAATGAATATTATTGCCATGGGCACTTCCTGAGAAAACTAGTGGAAAACAAATTTAAGACAGTAAAGTGGTTAACAAGGAAATTATGGAGAAAGAATTCACAATGAATTTTGAATACATGTAAAACTAGGGAAAAAAAGCCTAAAATACATGGGGCAAGAAGGTGAAAAATAGAATGTAGAGGTTACGTGCAATAATACTGGAGAAATTATACACTATGTAGGGGGCTCTGTCAGGGCCCCATCTGTATCACTGCAGTCTTACCATTGCAGTTTGGTCTTACTTATTGGTTCCATCTACTGATATATATGCCCTTTCCCTCAGGGCAGTATAAAAGAACTGTCAAGAAATTAAAATCCTTGCCCCACCCCGCCAGGAGAAGCCATCAACAAATGATTCATGGGAGTCTGTAAATAAATACTCCAGATTCCTTTCATTAGAGACATAATTCTGAGACTTGTGCATTACAATCTTTCCCAGAAATTCTTCAAAACACTAAGCTCCAGTCACCCACGGAAATATCTGACATAGTATTTCTTTTCTTGGTTTCTCTGTATTGTGTACTTCTTTACTGTCCTACTGGTATTTCATTCCACATATAAAGAAGATACACTTGAATCGTTGTCTTATGGACTGCTACTAAGGGAACCCAAATTCAGAGAATATAACTAGCCAAAATTGATTGGGGTAGAGAGAAAGAAAATAGAAAGTATCATATATATCTAATTGCTTTATCTGTAATAGCTGGGAGTCCAAGGAGATAATTTAAAGTTGCAAATGAAGTCTTAGATGCATAAGCATAGCTGGGTACAAGTGACAAAACAAAATATAATATAATTAAGTAAAATTGAATGGTAGAAGTGAAGCAAGGAAATGAAGAAAAAGAAAGAATATCCTAAGTTTATCATTGCTCAGATAATAGATACTGCTTGAGAAATGGAAGATTAAAAGTATTAGGTAAATTTACAGTTATAGAGTAAAAATGGCAAAGTAAGCCCTCCAAAACTTCTTTCCTCCATGAAATCAATGAGAGAACTGGCAAAAATCTTTTTTTGGAACTCTGGAAATTAAAGACTTACAGCAATCCAGGGACTGTTTGTCCTAGAAAAACAGCTGGCAAATATTGGTAAAAACAACAATATGGGACATTAAATTTGTCCTATTCCCATTCTCTGCTTTCCAGAGCATGATAGTCTTGAAAAATTCTAACACATATTGATGGTGAAGACTGGCAGAGAGCAGAACAGGGTTGAAGCTGTTTCAAAGCATCATTTACCAAAATTGTCGATTTGTGACCTTACCTTTCATTCTCTAGAAGACCATACTTGCAAGATATCTCTATTTTACCTAAGTTGGATCTTGACCAGCACAAAAATCTCATCCCCCAGGGACATTTATCCAAAAAATAACAATAGAGCGTTGTTTAACTTCATGACTGCCTGAGGCGATGTATAAGAGCTGAGGCAAACAATAGACTAACCAAATATGAAAGTTAAAGCTGTGGATTGAATTTCCATAGGGGCTTACAAAAGTGCTGATAGATACTTGGAAATTTATTTCAAGTACATACTTAAAATTTTTTGCACACCCGGAGCTGTAAACATGCTCAGGAAGGGTATAAGAAGGTCCTAAGCTCTTAACTCTGGTTGAACTTGAGTCTGTGCAAACAGGAAATGAGAGATAAGACAAAGTCTTTAACTGCCTGGCCTGGAGTTGAAGGCATATCGAACACATACACAGAGCCCTTCAGCAAAGACCAGGAGAGAGTCACTGAGTCTAGGCATTTAAGAAACTCTCTGTCTAATAGTTAGCTGATTACTCAACTCACCAATTAGATTTCACTGGTCACACATGAGATAAATACAGAAGCTACAGAATTAATTTAGAAAATTCAATAAAAATAAACAGACAAAAACTACAAGCAAACAGTAAACACTAGAGAGGGGTAAGGAGTTGACTTTCAGAATTGCCACATTAAATAACTTCAAGTGTCCAGTTTTCAACAATAAATTATGAGACATACAAAGAAACAAGAAATCATGGCCCAGACATAGGAAAAACAAATCAGTTTATGGAAAATGTTCCCAAGGGAGTCCAGACATTAGACTTACTAGATAAAGACTCCAACTCAGCTATTTTTAAAAAAGATTTATTTATTCATGTACACAAGCTGGGGTGTAGACCAGAGGTGTGGATGGTGAGAGGATTCACCACAGACAGAGTGGGGAGCAGAACAGGCAGATCGACTGAAGTGCACTGCTGCGGGGAGCAGCGGGCGAGGCAGGAGAGGTCTGCTGCACCATGTGGGAATCTCCCTGGCCAGGCATCCAAATCGTGCTGCAGTGGCTCTGGATAGCTTCATAGTGCTGTGCTTAACCTGTTGTGCCACCAGGAAAGCCCACCAACTCAGCTATTTTTAAAATGTTCAAAGAACTTGGGAAACCATGTCTAAAGAACTGGTAGTGTGAAAATGATTTCTCACCAAACAGGATACCAAAAACAGAGATAAAATTATAGAAAGGAATTACTGAAAAGTTCACTAGAAATGCTTAGTAGAATTTAATAAACAGAAGAATCAGCAAACTTGGGAATGAATCAATTGAAATCATTCAGTTTGGGTTATAGAAGGAAAAAATAATGAATTAACCAAAGACGTGTTTTTGTCTCAGAGATAGTGGGATACTATCAAACATACCAAGATACATATAAAGGGAGACCCAGAAGGAGAGACTAGAAATAGAAAGAATATTTGAATAAATTATAGCCAAAAACTTTCCAAATTTAATAAGAAAATATGAATCTATGTGTCCAAGGTGCTCAACAACTCCAAATAGGAAAAATTTAAAGAGATCCACACTGAAACACATCATAATCAAACTGACGAAACTCAAAGAGAATCTAGAATGACAGAGATCTCATGCATGTGAATCTCAGTAAGATTAACAATTGATTTCTCACCAGAGATCAGGGAGGTAAAAAGCATTGACATGGAATATTCAATGTGGGGTAGAGTGTGTGTATGTTGGGATATCTATCAACCAAGAATTATATGCCTGGCAAAACCACCCTTCAAAAAGAAAGAGTGATTAAGTCTTCGCCAGAGAAACTAAATTTAGAGAATTCATCTCTAGCAGACCTGTCTTATAAGAAGTACTAAAAGGTCCAAGAAAGATAGACAAATGACCTTTAAAGCCATGAAAAGATGTACAACAGCATTAGTTATCAGGAAAATTAAAATCAAAATCACAATGATATAATACTTCACATATTTAGATGACTAAAATTTTAAAAAGTCAGAAAATAACAGGTATTAGCAAAGATTTGGAGCAATTAGAGCCCTTACATACTATGGTAGAATTATAAAATGATGCTGCCACTTTGAAAAGCATTCTGGTAATTTCTCAAATGATTAAATTTAGAGTTTCCATATGATCCAGTAATTCCACTGCTACATATGAGGGTAAAAAAATATGTCCACACAAAAGCATGAACAAGAATGAAAGTTTGTAGCAATATTATTCATAATAGCCAGAAGTTCAAAACAACCCAAATATTCATCAACTGATAAATAAACAAAAGGTGGCATAACCATACAACGGAGTATTATTCAGTCATAAAAAGAATTATGTATTGCTATTTGCTACAACATGGATGAACCTTGAAGAATTTATGCTAAGTGAAAGAAGCTAGTCAAAAAGGAACACATGTTGTATGACCCCACTCATATGAAAGTCCAGAGTAGGGAAGTCTGCAGAGGCAGAACATTGTGGTTACTTAGGACTGGAAAGTGGGTGAAGAAATAAATGAGTGTCAGATAGAGTATACGGTTTCTTTTCTGAGGTGATGGAAACCATTGAGGCTGGGTCACTTGTATGGTACATGAACTGTATCTCACTAAAACTATTAAACTACAAAAACAAATACTACAGGGAGTCTTTCAGGTTAAAATGAAAGGAGAATAGACACTGATTAGACCCCACATGAAGAAATATAGAAGACCAGTAAAGATTTAGTCATCCAGCTTTTTTTCACCACTATTATGGTGATTTTCAGGCATTTTTATGGAGGACCTTCTGGAAACTATGTCCCATGTTAATGAAACAGCAACCTCTGCCTTTCTGGAGTTTTTAGATCAGGCAGCAGGACAAACATGGGACATGTTCTTTCCCTTGTAGTGACTGCTAAAATAAGGGCTAGGCAGGTCACTGCAAATTATCAGCTCCAGGCTCACGTCTTTTCTATGCTTCAGTTCACGGATCTTTGATACTACCGTGTGAGGCACGGAATGTTGACATCTCTCTAACTCACTATTTCATCTCTGAAATGAACTCAAAAGATTTGTCCCCAGGTCTTAATTAAACATGAGGCAAAACACTTGTTTTTTTTTTAATGTATATTTTTATTGTTATTTATGTCTTTTACATTTTGCATTCCCCTTGGGTAGCCCACCACCAATTCACCCGTGATCCATCTCCATGGTCCCTTGTGTTCTTTTCTGTTCCATTTTGTGCCCTTTCCCTTCCCTCCCTCCGGCTCTCTCCTCCCCCCCCCCCCCCCCCC
>PVIJ01011376.1:0-55010 GCA_004024925.1 Scalopus aquaticus
GTCCTGTTATAAGTGAAACCATTCGATATTTTTCTCTTTCTTTCTGGCTTATTTCACCGTGTATGATCCCCTCTAATTCCATCCATGTCGCTGCAAATTGCATGTGTTTATCTTCTTTGAATGCTGAATAGTATTCCATTGTGTATACGTACCACATCTTCTTGATCCAATCATCTATTTTTGGACATCTGGGTTGCTTCCATACCTTTTCTATTGTGAACAGTGCCACAATGAACATACGGGTGCATGTATCTTTTCGGATTAGTGTTTTTGTGTCCTTTGGGTAAATTGCCAAAAGTGGTATTGCTGGGTCGTATGGAAGCTCCATGTTGAGCAGTTTGAGGAATCGCCATACAGCTTTCCATAGTGGTTGGACCAGTTCACAAGTGACTTTTCTATTAAACTTTGTGTATTGTGTAAAGCGGTCAGGTTTGAGAGTTGACTACACATTAGAGTCTTGGGAATCCCCATCTGATCTATTCCATAGCAAATGTCTGACAAGTATGTATAAAACACTCGGTATGGTTGGTGATAGTATTCAATACATGGTAGGCATTACTCTTTAGTCCTTCTAGTCAAAATACACAGTTTTCTCTTCCTATAATAATAGCTATCTTGGCCCCTCTTACAGCATTTCTCTTGCCATACCTTGTATTAAATACTATTTCTCCACATGTCTTAGCTCAAAATGATCTCATGAAAACCCCAAGGACAGGACTATGTATTTCTTCACTTTACATACCTGTCATTTGGAAGAGCTGTCCTTTCATAATGCATGAGTAGTATGAATTAGTGAATAAGTGAATGAATGAATGAAAAGCATGGCACCTCTTTTTCCTCCCTTCATTATGCATGGTGAGCATTAGTGTGTGTGTATGGGAGAGTGTAATTTTTGTATGAAGTAAATATAACTTGACTTGGGAGGGAAGGCTTAAAGAATGGTAAAGTAAAACTGCTATAACTTTATTATTTCATAAAAGCAACAAGCACACTAACAAACATTCTAGAAATCAACTTTTCAAAACTCTGAAAACAAGTTTTCAAAAACCTGAAGACCATTTTTTTCCAAGAAAAATTGCTTTATGTTTTCTGGCCACAATGGAAATAATTATAAATCAGTAACAAGAAGTAAATTTGGGGAATTCACAATTTATATGTGAATTGTATGTATAATTAGACAACATACCCTAAATAGATAGTGGGTCACAGTAGAAATGGCATAAGAAATGAGAAAATATCTGAGATGAATGAAAACAAAAATATAGCAAAAAAAATACAAACTATGATATACAGATAAGCTAAAGCAGTACTTAACAGGGAAATTTTTACCTATGCCTGCCTTTTGCAAATGTTTGTGTCACCTAGTCCCTTCACATTCACATGTTGAAATACTTATGCCTAATGTGATAGGTGGTGGAGCCCTCAAGAGGTACTTAGGTTATGATGTTGTCACCTTCATGATCAGATAGTGCTTTCATAAAGTCTGAGGGAGCTTGTTTGTCCTTCTCCCAGTGACAATAAGAAGTCTGAAACCCAAAAGGAAGGAGATTAAATAAAGATTTTAGTGGAATGAAAGAGAATATAAAAAGAAGTGGGATCCATGAACTGAAAAGATCCTTAAATCAACAAAATTGACAAGCCATTAGAATCAAAGAAAAAGTTAGAAGACTTGCATTACAAAAATTTAAGGAAGTATTAACGGGGAGCACTGTGAACACCTATACCAAAAAATCACTTAAACTAAATGATGTGGAAAATACACAAGAAGAAACTAAGTCCACTCACTCAAGAAAAAATAGAAACTCTGAATAGTCCCATAATTGTAAAAGAGAGTGAATTAGTAATAAAAATTTTTATCATGAAGAGAATCCCAAATCCATGCATCTTCACTGGTACATTCTATCAACTATTTAAAGATGACCTAATACCAATTCTTTATAAACTCTTCCAAATAATGAGATGGAAACACTTCTCAGTTAATTCTGTGAGGCCTGTAGCATTCTTATACCAATACCACAGATATCACTTATATGCACATTAATTACAGACCAATCACTTTTGAATATAAATAAGTAAAATCTGTAGCAGAATACTAGCAAACCAAATTCAGCAACGGATATAAAACCTTGTTATAATGACAAAGTGGGATTTATCAAGCTTGTAAAATTAGGATTTATGTCAGAAAGTTAAGGTTTTCTTAACAACTGAAAAATGATAATTAATACAACGTATTTAAGAGAATAAAGACCAACAGCCCTGTGATCATCTCAGTATTTTCAGGGAAAAAATGGCCAAACATCCAATGCTAAATTGTATCAGCTTCCTCAAGCTGATAATGGTTATCTATGAACAATCCTCAGTTATGCTAAAGAGTGAAGGACTGGGAGCTTTCTCCATAATATCAGGAACAAAATGATGATGTCTGCTCTCAGTGTTTCTAGTCATCATTATATTGGAGGTTCTAGCCAGGGTGATGAGACAAGAAAAATAAGCAAATGATATCGAGATAAGAAAGGAAGAAGTAAAAGTATTTTTTTTCATAGAGGGCATAATCTTGCATGTGGAAATTCCTGAAGACTCCATAATAAAATGTTAGAGCTAATAAATGAATTCAACAAGGTTGTAGAACATAAGATTGTTGTGCAGAAATCAATGATATTTCTGTACATTAGCAATGAACAATTTGAAAATGACAGAAAATCAAAATAGTAGAATACTTACAAAATTTAACAAGAATTGTAAGACATATACTTAAACTACAAAGCATTGTGAAAATATACTTATGATATAAATGGAAAAACACCCCATGTTTATTGATTGGAAGATAGAATATTAAGATGACAACACTCTCTAAAGGCTTAATGCGATGCCTATCAAATCCTTATTGATTTTCTAGGAAAATTGTAAAAACAATTATGAGAAAGAACAAAATTGGAGGACTCATATTTTCTGTTTCCAAACCTTACAAAAAGGTACAGTAATCAAGACTATGTGGTACTGATAAGGATAAGTACATAAAATCATAAAATAAGGGAGTACAACTGAGGACCCCCACACAAACTCTTACATTTATGGCTAAACAGTTTTCAACAATGGTGCCAAAACCATTTAGTGGAAGAAAGAATAGTTTTTTCAAGAAATAGCCTAAGACAATTGGATATACGCATTGTGCAAATCATTGAAGTCAGACAACTTCTCACCATATACGTAAATCTGTTAAAATGTCTCATGGACCTAAATGTTGGAGCTAAGAAAATAAATCTCCTAGAAGATATATAGGTGTAAATCTTTGTAAACTTGGGTTAGATAATGTTTTCTTAGATATAACATCAAACAATCATCAACAGAAAATAAAAAGTTAATTGAACTTAATCAAATTTGAAAGCAGTTGTGCTGCAATACCATCAAGAGAGTAAAAATCCAGTCCAGTGTTTACAGCAGCGGCTCTTTGTAGCCATTGTTCTCTAACACCAGCACCACCTCTAGCTCAGTGGTTCAGCATAAGGAGAAGGGTGTAAGTAATTAGGTCTCTATACTAGCGTTCAGTTCACACCCACTGTCCGCAAATCAACCTGTGGGTAAGACACCAAGGAAGCAACTGGCTACAAAAGCCACTCTCAAGATCGTGCCCTCTACTGGAAGGACAAAGAAACCTCATCTTTACAGGCTAAGTATCCTCAATAGTGCACCCTCTTCTGGAAGGGCAAAGCAACCTCATCTTTACCTGTCAAACTCTTCTAGACAATGCAAACATTAGGATTTTTAAACAAGTAAAAATTTTAATTCATGGTAACTGTGGCATGGTAGATTGCATCCATTCACTATCTTTTTTCTGAGTTGTCCTAC
Source organism: Scalopus aquaticus (assembly GCA_004024925.1). Taxonomy (NCBI): domain Eukaryota; kingdom Metazoa; phylum Chordata; class Mammalia; order Eulipotyphla; family Talpidae; genus Scalopus; species Scalopus aquaticus. The sequence continues at coordinate 3,847 of PVIJ01011376.1, forward strand.
ATACAAGTACGTGTTTTTGACATTGTCTGTCATCTGAGATGTTTCTGTGAGTTTGCTATTAGAATACATTAAATTATAAAAAAGAAAAGAAAGTGAAAATCCAACCCATATCTACTTTCAAATCCTATATCCAAGAAGGGTATTGAATCTACAATACATGAGATACCCTTAAAATTAAAAAGTAAAAGGCAGATAATTCAATTTTAAAGACAGAAGTTTTTTTTTTATAAAGATTTATTTATTTATACAAGCTCTGGTATAGGCCAGAGGCGTGGGGCGGCGAGAGGGTTCACCAGAGACAGAGTGGGGAGCAGAACAGGCAGATCAGAAATACACTGTTGAGGGGAGCAGCGGGCGAGGCAGGAGAGGTCTGCCGCACCATGTGGGATTCTCCCCGGCTGGGCATCGAACTCGCATCACGAGCTGCCGACAGCTCCACAGCGCAGCGCTCAACCGCTGCGCCACCAGGGAGGCCCCAAGACAGAAGTTTTAATGGACATTTCTCCAGAGAAGATACACAAATGAAAAATGTTGAATTCCATTAGTTATTAAAGGAATGGAAATCAAGACCAAAATTAGTTTCTGCATCATGCCTACTAAAATGACTATGGATTGCTGGTAAAAATGTAAAATGGTGCAGCCACTTTGGAAAATAACCTGGAAGTTTCTTAAAATGTTATCATTTTGACCTAACAATTCTATTACAAGATACATAACCAAAAGAAATGAAAACATATGCCCACACAAAATACGTGTACACAGTTACTTATTGCAGCATCACTCATAATGGCCAAAGAGTGGGAGCAACTCAAATCAGTATCCATTGATGAGTGGATAAAGAAAATGTGGTATAGTCATGCAATGGAATATTGTGCAACAGTAACAACAAATGGAGTAATGATACAGTGTGAATGAATCTTTAAAGCATGCAAAGTGAAAGAAGCAAGTCACAAAAGACACAAAAGGTTGCACTGTATGATTCCATTTATATTAAAGGTCCATAAAGAGCAAATCTTTAGAGACAGGAAGTAAATTCCTGTTGCCAGGGTCTGGAAGGAAGAGGGAATTGAAAATCACTGATAACGAGTATGGGGATTTTTTTTTAAAGATTTATTTTTTATTTATTTTTTTTAATTTATTTTTTTAATATAATATATATTTTTATTGTTATTTATGTCTTTTACATTTTGCATTCCCCTTGGGTAGCCCACCACCAATTCACCCGTGATCCATCTCCATGGTCCCTTGTGTTCTTTTCTATTCCATTTTGTGCCCTTACCCTTCCCTCCCTCCGGCTCCCTCCTCACCACCCCCCTTTATTTATACATACAAGCTGGGGTACAGGCCAGAGGTGTGGGGTGGTGAGAGGGTTCACCAGAGACAGAGCGGGTAGCAGAACAGGCAGATCGGAAATACACTGCTGAGGGGAGCAGCGGGTGAGGCAGGAGAGGTCTGCCGCACCATGTGGGATTCTCCCCAGCCAGGCATCGAACTCACGTAGCCCGCTGCCTACAGCTCCACAGTGCAGCGCTCTACCGCTGCGCCACCGGGGAGGCCCGAGTATGGGGATTTTTTGGGCGTAATAGATAATGTTCTAAAATCAGTTTGTCGTAATAGATGTGAATATGCAAAGTGGATGAATTTTATGGTAGGTTAATGATCAATAAGCTTGTTTAAAATAGCCAAATTTAATTAAAACCAGCCTATACTATAAATATTATATGACCCTGTCAATTTTAGAATAGTGGGAGACTATTTGGGGGCATCTGGGGAGATCTAGACCCAGGTATGAATTCTAGTTTTGCCACTTACTAGCTGTATTAACTCAGACAAGTCATTTGCCTTATCTAAATCTCCGTTTGCATCTTCAAAGTGTGTGTAATGATACCTACTTCAGAGTAACATTTAGAGCCTGGTTCTCCTCCCATTGCTCCTTCTACCATTTTCTCATGACATTAGTTTAATAATGGCCACTTAGTAATCACTGTGCCTGCAACTATGTGGACTGCTTTATGTCTTGTGAGTTCTGTATTCTATCCATTTTACATATGTAGAATATGTAGCCAAGTTCTTATTCAAAGTCATTTTATTAGAAAGTGATGAAGACAACCAGATCTTCTACATATACATCTTTTCCACTCGATGAAAGATATTATTAAAGAAAATTAGAGAGCTACTGTATCAGGTAATAATTTAAATAAGAAAACATGACTGTTCTCTTTGGTGGTCATCAAATTTGAAATCTCAGGTTTGCAGGGGGAAGAGAAACTACGGGTCTCATGCCATTACTTTGCCCATTTCTTTACCAAACTCCCTCTTATATCAACAAAGTAGGAATAAGAAATCTATGAGGAGAGAGTAAATTTGAACTTCCTGGTTTTTATCTTAAAAATTCACATAGAATTGTCACTATATTATTCAACAGTATGATTCATAAAAAATATTTTAAATTACAAAACATTTCCAGGAAACATGATGCTGTATAAAGTTGTTTGGTAGTTTTCTAAATGCCTTTTTGCTTGAAAAGTATAAAGATATACGTGAAAAAGATCCACTTTTATACATCTAGTTCTTCCTCCCTTCACTTACATTTATCTTTCCCTAAAAGCACTGTATAGTCAAGGGAATGGTCTTTAGATATCTCCCCCTTTTTATTGTAAGACAAAAGGTGAAGATAACTTAGACTTACAATGCAGCTATCAGGTGGAAGACACAGAGGGGAATGGCTTAACATATGTTATTTAATGTGATTTTCACAAAAGCCTGCTATGATAGAAAATATCATCTCTCTGTACGAGGTAAATGGAGCGCAGAGAAATAGAATTACTTGTTCCAAGGTTCAATGGTGAAGGCAGGATTTCAATCCAGGTTGTGGCTGGCTCCGAAGCCCTGCTGAGTTGACATTCCTCTCCCAAACAAGGAAAGCTAGTCTGTGACTTAGGCGTTTTACCTTCCTCCAACAATCACAGCACAACTTGCTTATATGTGTCAGAGCCTTTAATGTATCCCAAGTTCAGAGAGAGATGAGGTGAGGTGATGATGGAGTCAGGCTCAGAATTGCAGCTGGGATTTTGATGACCATGGTTGATCTCGCATGTTGTAGGCCTTTCGCTTCTACTAATTTACTTTTAATCAATTGTGAAACTGTTGAAGAATAGCAAGTGTTGTTCTAGTTTTTAAAACTTCATTCTATGCAGCAGTGTTTTTGCTTCTCTCTCATAAAACCAAAGGCCTTGTGTTGGAATAAGTGAACAAACATATAACCCAGGGGAGGCAGGAAGAAACACAGTGTCACATACAAATTCTACCCTTACTTGTTCTCAAAGCAAACCAGTTCTGTTAAGATGTTAGTTAGAAGGATGTTAGAAACTACAGAATCTTTCCTTTATTTATTTTTATTGTGTGCTGTTATAGTCATAGAAAAGAATACATGTAATATTTAAGTTAGTTGTAAAGCATAGTAAGTAAATGAATACTCATGAACCCTGATTAAAGGATAAAATCTTGAACATCATTTTTTGTTCACTGCTGTAACCCCAGGACCTAGAATGGTGCCTGTTGTGTAAGAAAAAACAGAATACTGCTACATATAGGCAAATTTAACAAGCTATTGTTGAGTAAAAGACATAACTCATTATAGTATGCATACAATGTGTTTCCATTATATAAAGTTCAGAAAGAAGCAAAAGTAAACAGTATGTGATTTGCTTGCTCTCTGTGTGTGTGTGTACACACACATGTACACATAAAATTTTGTTTTCCATATATATACACACACACATACACGCACACGCACACACACGAAAACCATTAAAAAATAGGGGAACAAAACATGTTAATGGTTACCTATGAGGTGAGGCTGGGGATAATAATATGCTATTAGCATATGAAATTCACCTATATGTAGCTGTGTTTTGTTGCTTCATGTATTTTTTTAAGTGTTGTGCCATGATTATTCCCCCGTCAGTTGATTTTTTTTTCTTCCTTTTTGCTTTATAAACAAAGCTGCAATGGCAATTCCTGCAGATGCCTCCTGGTACAAATGTTCATGAGATTTTCCAGGATATAAATCTGGGAAAGGAACTGCAGTGGACCTTTTATTTTCAGTGCTCAAAGGTCAGCCCATGAGCCAAAACTGTAATGTGTCCTTTGTCCACACTAAGCTAGTCAGTGGGAGTGCTGTCCAAAATATTTCACTGGAGGAGGTTATAGAGGTAAGAGGTAGGCAAAGACTGGCCTGGTGAAGTCAGGAGATATCTCAGGCCTCTAGTCAACGTGTACTGTAGTTAATAAAAATTCAGATTCTGAAATCTTCATCATTTCTTTTCCTCTTCTCCTTTTTTAAAAAAGATTTATTTATTTATGCATACAAGCTGGGGTACAGGTCAGAGGCGTGGGGCGGCGAGAGGGTTCACCAGAGACAGAGTGAGGTGCAGGACAGGCAGATCAATGGAAATACACTGCTGAGGGGAGTGGCGGGCGAGGCAGGAGAGGTCTGCCGCGCCACGTGGGAATCTCCCCGGCTGGGAGTCAAACCCTCATCACCGCTGCAGACAGCTCCACAGCGCAGAGCTTAATCGCTGCACCACCAGGGAGGCCCTTTTCCTCTTCTCCTTTATAGTTATTTTTGTGCAGGGCATATTTTGTTGAACTCATACCTAATAAGCAAAATGTTGATGACTTTTTTCAGTCTTTAAGCATTTGGTTAGTCTTTTAAACAATTTTAACTGTATTTTAATTTCTAGTATGATGAGAAATTGTATTTCTTTTTTATTATTTTCTTACATTGTTGTTCATTATTGTACAATATTTTATTTCTTCCTTCATGTGTATTCCCCAGAGTTCTCCCATCAAAATGGCACCAGTGACCCATCACTATTGCTTTGTGCTCTTCCCTCCCTTTTTTTTGACCCCTCCACCTCCCCGGCTGTATACCTCAGATCTATGGTTTGCCTGCAGTTTTTGTCTTTTTCCTGATCCTTTATTCAGTTTCCCTTTAAAGTTCTTTCCAAAACAACTGAAGTGCCCAAAAGCAGAGGAGTAGATAAAGATGTGATATATATATACACATTGAAATAGTACTCATTATAAAAATAATGAAATCTTCTGAAATACCAACCCCTCCACACCTCTGACCCTCACCCCAGTTCTTCTATGCAAAAATAAATTTAAAAAAAGTTTTTAAATCTTTAAAAAAAATGAAATCTTGTTGTTTGTGACAACATGAATGGAATTTGAGGGGATTATGCTAATCAAATTAAGCTAGGAGGAGAAAGACAAATACTGGATGATTTCACTCATGTGGAATGTAAAGAAATAAAACAAAGGGACAGACAAAACTAAACCAAAAGAAACCCTAGAAATCTGATTGCAAAATTGAGACTCCCAGAAGGGAAGACAAGGGAATGGAGAATAAAGGGGCATGGGGACCCAGTGGACTGCGGTGGAGAATTTTGTGGGCTTTTGGTGGTATGTGTGGTGTGGTAACATATATCTGAAGAGGTGTGAACCTATTCCATGAAATCAGATGGTGTTGTAAACCAGTATTACCTCAGTAAAAATGACACGATAAAAAATAGGTTCTTTCCAAAAAGACCTCTTGTTTACTTATCTGTATTTATTTTGCAATCATTTCTTAATATTGTCATTTCGTCATGATCTCATTTACCCATATGTATCTTTACGCCCTTCAAAAATCATTCCTGTCTTTGAAGTACTTTCTCATCTGTAGTAATTTGCATTCTAATTTATCATGTCATCTACTGTATTATTTTACAGTTCTTTGTTTCCTGTATTTCTTTTCTATTAGAAAATCAGTTGCAGAGGGGTCTGGATAATATACTGATCATCATTATATCCCTGGCACCTAGCCCTGTGGCTGTTGCATAAGGCTATGTGCTGGGAATTGAGTTGAATCAATTTATCTGATGTCAGCCTTCAATATCATAACTTGGTTAGTCATTGGTTAGGAATCCACACTTTGGAGTCAGACTTTGCTTAGGAATTGGTTAGGAATCCACACTTGGAGTCAGGTGGAATCCTGGCATTTCCACCTACTAGATGAGTGATCTTGAGTAAATTTACTTAATTTTCTGGAATATCAGTTTCCTCTCCTACAACGTAGGGGTGATTCTGAGCTATGCCGCAGGGTCGTAGGGAAGAATAAATGAGATGATGTGTATGAAATGACCTGGCACATAGTATGCCTAAATACATGTCCTGTTTTTATTTGAACTATTTGTGTTACAAAAGTCAAAAAAAGTGAGGAGAGGATGAAGACATTTGCAAAATACCCTCTCTGTTTCTCTTTGTCTTATGAATGAATATGGGAGCACAGTTTTTACTCAGATAACATTTTCAGCCACAACAATGACATTCTTAGCATTTGACCCGTTTGTATATTGGAAGTAAGTTATTTTTCTGTGGAACTTGTGACCTTGCTAGTCTTGGTTTGTGGACAGACTCCTGCAAACTTATCAGTTAAGGTAAGAAAGGGAAGGCTTGTAAGGAAAAAAAGATAGCCACTATAGTCAGCTACTGGGTTTGCATGTTTGAAGAAATTTTTAAATATTTTCTGTTGTACTTGGGCCTGAATAAAGGTTCATATTTGTGTCTTACAGATAAAGTTCTAGTTAGGTATAACCTCAGTGAAAGTTTTCTTTTGCTCCTGCCCTCATGAATGATAAATAGGAGTTGAGGGAAGAATATAATTTCAAGCTTTGTTTTTTCCAGATTCTGATGACTGGGCTAAGCATGATAACCAGAGCCATGGTTAGAAAGTGGCACGGCACAGAAAAAATAGGGTAACAGAAACTGTTGAATGTGTAGTCATATAGTCCTGTGCTTGGCATCAAATAGTTATGGACTTCTCTCTGAGCCAGACTTTCTTCATCGAATATAATAATGTGAAGGCAAATTTGTCTCACAGAACTGTTTTGAGGTGCTGAAATCAACAAACACAGTAAACAGGTTTCCATTTTGCTTATATTTTCTTTCTTTTCTTAGTAAAGAAGTACTTATAAAATATCATGGTACTCTGTCTTCTCTGCACTGGGAACAGTTCTTCTGCTACATCTCCTCATCCCCTGAAAATGCACCAAATTCATCTCCACCCCCTCCTTGGTCAGGAGCACCTTTCAGCTTCAGAGTAGATCACTGTCTACTGTGGTGCTGAAACAACCAGACACTGACAGATGAGAGCCTCTGCAGCTTGGCAGCCCTGCATTTGCTGACCTCACTTATTCCTAGCCACAGTTTCCAAACCAGCACCCTTCCAAGGGACATTGACACCACAGCCAAGTTCATTGCGCTGGAGCTGCCACAGTAGGGGTGGCTGGCTCTGGGGCTGGAATTGGGAATGTGTTTGGTAGCCTCATCATTGGTTATGCCAATAACTCTTCTCTGAAGCAGTATGACATGCTGGGCTTTGCCCTCTCAGAGGCCTTAGGGCTCTTTTGCCAAATGGTGGCTTTTCTCATCCCATTCACCATGTGAAGGAGCCATCTCCACCTCCCATAGTTCTTTGTTCCATGTCTCCTCTGCCCTCTTCCTGTGTGTGTGTGTATTACATTTTATATAGTGGCATCTTTTTTGTGGGTGAGAATGATTATTGTCTATCTGAGATGGATTAACTCGGATGTCACTTAAATTTTGTTTAATGCTTAGATATAGTATGTAGGCGACGAAAAAAAGTTGACCTTTGGGTAGTAAGAACCATGTTTCATTTGTTTAAACTTGATTTAATTACTATGGAGAATGAGAATTGTCCTTGCATTAAAAGTTTAAGATTTACTTTCTGCCCTATCTCCTTGAAATATACCTGGAAAGACTCAGACACAGATCTTAGAGGTAGGTACTTACACAATGTGATCTCTGAAGTTCTATCTTAGCCCCAAAAATCTATGAGTATTTTTATGGCTAATTGTTGAAATGGTAGCCTGAGAGATTTCTAGGATCACTGTGTATCATTTTTCAACAACAGCGTGGATATTTGGCTACTTCTGCTACTACTTTATGTTAATGAATGTGAATGGGGAGAATATCTTTGTGACTTAAAGATATACCTAAGGAAAATGAGAGGATGGAAATATACAGTCAAAGAAGACTACTGTGATAATACTAATCATGATCCCTTACTTACGTATTCATTTCAGAGGCTTTTTATCCATTTGCCAGATTTATACTGTCACTAAAAACAGTAGTAGTTCCTTAGATGGTTGACATTATCCTTATTTTCCAGATGAGATTGAGGCTCAGAGAACAAGAGCAAAGCGCATCAAACTGTCTTGATATTCATCAGTTTGATCATAGCCTCCCTTTGGGTAAGGTAAGAGCATAGGTCTAGGTTCATACCATTTAATTGCTCTGAAATTGTTACTTGACCACCACCTTACGTTAGATACCTTTCCTTCAAGTTTCTGCCTTCGTCCTTCCCTTATATAGATTTAGCATATGAGATTAGCTGATCCCAGATAACTTTTATAATTACTTAGCAGAATCCCAAAACGATCTGTCCACGTGACAGGGAATCCTTGCAAATATCATCCCTAGAAAATTTTCCAGGAATATTTAACTTCACACTGACTCCATTAAGCAATGAATGATAATAGTTTACATATGTAGTTTACTCCTAAAAACCTCAGACTTCTACCCTCCTATTTCTACCAACCACTGACTTTTGTTGCATTGTTTCTCTTGTGTCTTCCCAGTTTGGAGACTGCCAGGGACCATGTTCTTCCTATTGACTACTACTTTCCACCCCAGAAGACCTGCCTGATTTGTGGGGATGAAGCTTCTGGCTGTCACTATGGAGCTCTCACTTGTGGAAGTTGCAAAGTCTTCTTTAAAAGAGCCGCAGAAGGTAAAGCATCTTGCATACTCAACTTCTGTTTCCCTTTTTTTCTTTTCTCTCTAGAGAGATATACCAGTCTTCTAAGGCCCAGGACTTTAACATCTCAGGGACATTCTCACATGGAAGAGCCCCCTCAAAGAACCTAAAGAAGGAAGTTTCCATACTGGCTAGGCCCATGACTTAAGCAATCGTGGCAGTTCAGTCAACGTAGACAATGAAGGTGGTCCTAGCTGGTGCTTGGAGCTTGGCAAATCTTAAGAATGAAAGAAAAATTATTAATGATTTATAAAGATTTAATTTCCTTCTTGCTTGTATTTCACTCTGCTGCCTAGTGAGGGAAAAATTGCCCTTATTAGAGAGGTTATAGTGGGTAAATCCCAACCGAATCCTCACTCTGTTCTCTATGGTAAATATAAGACTATTCATTAGTGAAGGCTTCCTGGCCTCTACCCCAAAAAGGAAGAGTTCTGGCTGTTCAGCAGACCATTAGTCTATGCACCTACTCTGTCATGTTGTTGCTTCCTTGGGACAACTTTGCATTAATAGATTGTAGGTAGATGAGGACCCATAGTGATGAAGAACTTTTATTCTCTTCTCCAGAGGCAAACCCTTATAACTCATCTTTTGGTTCAGAACCATAAGCTAAACTGCAGCTTAAATTTCAATAAGTGGGCTCAAGAGCAACTCAGGTTTCCTCACCAACTCCCCCCTCCAAGAATTGCGCAGATTACATCCTGTAGCAGATACTCCCATTTCCAGACCTCATATAGCATATAGCTATTGCCTCCTTCTTTTCCAGTCACCATTGAATTAAGCCTCCTATTCACCCACTTCACTCCCTGCACTGTAGCTTCTAAGTGCTTTGCTGTACTGGCAGACACAGTTGCCACTCTTTCCCCCACTTTCTACAAAGTAAGTACCTCCTTTAAGGAGTTTTTCCTTTCTTTTCACTGGCTTAAAAATGTTGAGTTATAAATCAGAACCTGATCAGACATTCCGTATGTTCACAGACCTGAGGACAGTCTTAAGGGTGGCAGGCTTTCACCAGGAATGTGATAACACCCAGAGAGGGAATAACAGAGACACTAGAGAGTTCCCAGCAACTCACAAAAGCCAAAAAGTGACTATCTTTTAATTGGTTTCTTCACTAATGGCTAATTAGAATTATGAATGTTTTTTTCCATCATTTGGGCCAGATGGTTGGAGTACCTATGAAGCAGAAAACTGATATCTCACTCTCTTCTTCTTCTTCTCAAAGTAACAGAGAATACCTGGTATTTAGTATTACTAAAAACATGCTGATTATTCCACCTGAATGGCCCATTGCTACTCTTATGTTTGGCTGCTATGAGATCCAGGGCCCCATATTTAGACCTAGGAGGTTTGGAAAAAGACCCAGAGAGCAGTGCCTTCTTTTCTTAAGAATACTAAAAGAGAATGCCTTAGGAAGGAAAGTAAGGAATAGCTCCAAAGGCTTCAGATCACCCTAAATTCCCCCAGGGAAAACCTTTGTCTTCCCCATACCTCATCATCCAGTAGCTCCTGCCTATAGAGCAAACAGTGAACCAGAGCACCCATTTAGATGTATTGTGTCAGCAAGCCCAGGCACCAACCACAGCAGCAGCAGCCATAGCAGAAGAGAAAAGCGTCTTAAGTAAAGAAGCTTACAAGCAAATTCAATAGATTATATTTTGTTGGATGCTGTCTCTGAGTTTTATAAATCTGGGTCACAAAATTGTTGTTTTCAGAAACCAGGGGAAATGACCAATGACACAGTAAAAGGGAAGATTTTGTGGTTATAACATATTCCACATGGGGGCTTTCTGCAGAAGTTAGAACTAAAGGAGGGAGGCAGGCAGAAGGGGAATTTAGTGAGATTGTCTGGGAGGAGTGCTGCTGTGATATGAATCTTTGGCTATTTGAGAACGGGGAGGAGAGGAGATGGGAAAGCTTAATCACTCAACTTATAGAACAAGATCTCAAAATATTCCAGACCCTACAGTCACTTAAGCTAAGGAAACTTGGTGCTGTGTTGTTGTTTCCTTTGAAAAATATGAGCTTCAGTGAACACAAGGACCAAGTGTTCTTGACTGTTTAAAACAGGAAAAATCACTACTGGGTTTCTTACAAAGCCTTTTGGTTCCTTTGGAATATGGACCTCAAGTTCCAGTTCTGGCCCTTTTGAAGGACAGGAGAAGGTGGTTTTAAAATAAAAGAGCAAAAAAATTACTGGTGCGTTCTTTCCTCCCATCTGTAAATCCGGGTGGTTGGAGTTTACTGCCATTATTATCTCTATTTACAGGCAGGGGAATGTCTTATTACCCACAGAGAACATTTATTGATTTGTTTATATTTTCAATTTTTACAATGTGTATTTATCATCTAAATGTTGGTTCTGAATCTGCCTTGTCAAAACCGGGAATTCTACCTGTATTGGAGAGAGTGGGAGCACAAATCTTTCTGTTTCTCATTTGTTTGTCATTGTCAGTTAACTAAGACTGAGCATTTAGAGTGTTGATTACCACTTTATTCATGGTTTCAGAAATCTCTGGACTGGGCACAGGTACAAGATCTAAAAGCCTGGCACGTCAGACAGAAATCCATTTCTAGTTTTGTTAGTTCATAAAGCATGAGGTTTAAATGCTGTCAGTGGTTCAGCACTCAGCTCGGTCAATTGTAATCTAGCCAGTTTTTCCTATTGAGGAGGAAGAAAAAGAGAGAGCCTCACATACTGGAAGGCTGGGGTGAGAGTGAAGCTAGTGAGGGAAGGATCTGCATATTTTGAGAAAAAAGATAATGGGGTAAAGTCACTATAATAAGGTTGATGGAAACTTAGTGAAAGTGTTTGTGTGTGTATGTGTGAATATAGTTGGGGGCATGATCTGTGGGTTAGATACAGGCATGAGGTGGGTTGGGTGGGATAAGCAGGGAGGTGACAGGAAGGTATGTTGAATACTAAGAGGTCAGAAAGTCAAAGTAAAGTGATGTCCATATGCAGGGGTAGGGACTCAAAGGGGTTTTTGTTGTTAGTCTTGGATTAGAAATTTACCGCCTTGGAACTCAGTTTGTCCTGTCTATAAAATATGGCAGTTAAACTAGATATTTTGAAAGTGCCCTTACAGCTTAACACTTTTTGTGACAATTCTACAAATTACAAATGTCATTACTATTATTTCAGCAAACATGAACATTTTCACCTGTATGCATGTATGGTTTTGCCTTCATACAAGGTGATGAATCATAGCGCCCATTCTCTTAAAAAGCAATCTTCAGCTGAGAGAAGGGAATACACTGTGGATAGACTGGGTTAAAACACAAGACTCTTCTTCGGTATTGTGACCACAGCTGGATAACTTCCTTTTTTTTTTTTTCCTTTTTCTCGTCAGGATAATCAGGATATGAATCCATCCCCATCTCTTTCTCATCATGTTTCAAAGAGGGTTAATTAATTCATCATGTGCATTATGTGCTCAAGAATTTACTCTTATCCAGACATTTTCTAGTAAAACATTTGGAGACTGTACATCCATTTGTTTTGTACACATGGAGTGCTGTTTGGTACACATCATAAAATTGAAACTGTAGTTTACATTCTGAACTCAAAGAATTACACCATCCTCACTGATGTTTACAGTATGTCCCAAGTTAGTATTCTTGGCAAATTTTATGTAAGTATGGCTTTGATTCTCTCTCTTGCCTCAGGTTTTTGTGAGGGAAGAAATGTAAGTGAACCCTCACTGAACTCTCGTCCTTTAAATCCAGTCTTTCCCACCTCAGCTCATGTGGAACTGAATGTTACTTCTTGTTTGGAAACTTTCAGAGAGTTTTTGGTGCATATCAGTGTCCTCTTCACTCCCTGACTTTTTGAGTAACATTTCCCATGGGCAAGTTAACTGTGCTAGCAGGATCTGCTTACAGTTTCAACAGTCTTGCTCAGGTATCTTTTGCCAAGGTTTTAACCTGGTTGTATGATTCTTAGAGACCTTTTCACAAAGCCCCTCTTGTCTTTTTATCTGTCTCTAGTTTTCTTAAATGTCATAGCTGGACATTACAACAGATGTTGGCAAACTTTTAATGTAAAATCTCAAATAGTAAATATTTTAGGCTTTCTTGACCACTCACCCCTGCCTTTGTAGCATGAAAGCAGCCCTAGACAATACATAGACTAATGGGTATGGCTGTGTTCCATTAAAACTAAATGGGCACTGAAATTTGAATTTCATTTAGCTATCACATGCTACTGAATACTATTTTGATTTTTTTCAACCATTTAAAATCTAAAAATCATTCTTAGCTCTTGAGCCACACAAAAAACAAGTGGCACACTAGATTTGAAGTACTGCAATTTGCTGACACATGCTTTACCTAGTTGCTCTTGTGCTTGCAAATCTGCATAAAGTAAGTGAAAAATATGCATAAATTAAATTTCACTCTATCAGGTCTCCCTGAAATTTAGTGAGGCTCTAGATTATCTAGCTTTAAACATTCTTCTGAGTTAGCCAATCAACTTGCATGCCTTGCTTGTCCAGAATGCTTGTTCTAATAGCGTCTGTATTCTGTGCCTTTTCTATTAAACAAGAGAAAAATAAATACACCTAGAAGTACTAGAAGAGTATATTTTTCTCCTAGTGTCGTAGAACAGCCCCCCTCACCGTACCCAGAGGGGAAATGGAAAATATTCACATTTTTTCGAGACTTTGTATGGTAAACATTTGGAAAACTATGAGACATATATGAGTGGATTTTAGTGAGTGCCATATATACCCCAGATTGTAAAGAGAAATGACTTTGGGAAGCATCTGGTACGAAAGTAAAGCCAGGTAGCCACGTGAATTATGGATCTTCTCCATGTTTTCCCATGACTCTTTGTTTTTGCTGGCTTACTTCGGGGCCACCGCACAAGACTACAGACCTGAAGAATAATTTAACTTTGTAACTCATTGCAGTTGATGTCTATCTAAATATTTGGTTAGTACCCAGTTTGGGGGCCACGTCAAAAATTTATCATTACTGCTCTTTGGTGCTCTGTGCCTGTGAATTTTATGAAGCAGTTATTAACAAGAAGTTATTATGTCACTTGCAAGATCTTCTGAATCCATTTCCTCCTTTTACCTTGCCTTGCCTATTTCCTAGGCTGTTATGTTTTAAAGTCTGTCCATATGCTGCGGTCTGAAGCTTTTTCAATCACTCATGTAATCTTTTGGTAACTGAAACTCTGGGTGGTAGATTTTTGCTGTTGGTTCTTATTGCAAGGGTAAAGTTAGACCCAGTTTTTCTTCAGAGGTAGAAGTGATTTCGTACTTCTCTGGGCTCTAGTCCCATGGCAGGGAACACACTGTCCCTCAAAATAATTGAACTCTGTGAGAAGCCATCATTTTAAAAATTAATCTCTCCAGTTGTAATAGCCATGAGTATATACTTCTGAGGCCTGTTATTTAAGTGTTCATACTCTACTTCATTACTATGTAACTCTTATCAATATTCCAAGGAGGCAGGGGTGCTTTGTAGTTGCCACAAGAAGGTACAGAAGAGGAAATTTCCTCATCTTCAGAGGAGGAAACAGGTTTAGAGCTGAGTGATTCTTTATAAAGGGAACAAGGATTAGATTTCTCAGACCCTTTGCTTATAGCCTGTGCTCTATGACTCTTGAGGCACCTGACTGGAATCACTACAGCTCCTGGATATAGTTCTTAACTCTTAATGAGTTGCCTCTCAAGAACAGACCTAATTACTCATGCATTCAGTCAATAAACGTTTGCTGAATCTTACAACACATGGGGTATTGGGCTCACATACTCATGGTGCAGAACCTGCTTCAAGGATCTTAGTGATTATAATCCTGGACATCTTTTAAAGCTCTTTAGTGGATGAGTGTCACCATATCCATACTCCGTATGAAATTCTAAACAACCTGGTGCAAGGGTTGAGGTCATCCTTTTGGCTTTCTATATGAACAGAGACTTTCTCAATTAATCAACTTACAACAAGTAGTAAGTAGAATAATGAATTTGAACCCAGGTCTTCTGGGTCCAAAGATAACAGTCTGCTACAGCACAATTCTATAAATTAGATAAGCACATTCCTGTAGCCCCATGGTCACAAGCTCTTACTTTCTGGACAATTGATTCAGTCACAACTTGTTCGATGAAAAAACTTAAAAGATTTGAAGTGCTAGGGCCTCCTCGGTGGCGCAGCGGGTTAAGCTGCATCACTATGAAGCTATCCGCAGCCACTGTAGCATGAGTTTGATCCCCAGCCAGGGAGCTTCCCACATAGCACAACAGACCTCTCCTGCCTCGCCCACTGCTCCCCTCAGCAGTGTACTTCAGTAGATCTGCCTGTTCTGCTTCCCACTCTGTCTCTGGTGAATCTTCTCACCATCCCACACCTCTGGCCTTCATCGCAGTTATTGTATGCATAAATAAATAAATCTTTAAAAAAATTGAAGTGCTTGAAATCACAGGCACTTGAAAGAAACTTCAAGGAAGGGAACTTAGAAATCTAAAAATCTGACCAAACCATTTTGTGAACAAGAAAACTGAGGCCCAGAGATAGAAAATGACTTTCCCAGGTTCATAGAACATATAAATGGCATAAAGGAGCCATTTCTTGCTTCTTTTTTGAGGGTATCTCTTGCCTTATAACCAGCCTATGAACAGAGCCACAAAGGTTGTGATCTTGGAACCCCCCAGGAATTCTGCCAAGCAACATAATAGATATTTAGCATAGCCCTCGGTTCCTAGAGATACTTAGTCCCTCTTGTCTCCTCTGCCTGTACCATTATGTGAGAGCATCTTCTGTAACTACATCTTCCCCTCTGGTAGGGGAGTGTGTAATATAGGTAGTATGTTGTGAGAAGGTTCTGTGAGACATTTGTTGGTGTAAAGATTCTGCAAGGCTTTCTGTATACATACATGTATGAATTTTTTTTAATTGTTATTTATGTCTTTTACATTTTGTATTCCCCTTGGGCAGCCCACCACCAATTCACCCGTGATCCATCTCCATGGTCCCCTGTATTCTCCTCTCTTCCATTTTGTGCCCTTATCCTCCCCTCCCCCCACCCCACCCCCACCACTGAGTGTCTCTCTCCCACCCGGCCTCCCTATAGTCCTGTTATAAGTGAAACCATTCGATATTTTTCTTTTTCTTTCTGATTTATTTCACTGAGTATGATCCCCTCTAATTCCATCCATGTCGCTGCAAATTGCATGTGTTTATCTTCTTTCCATGCTGAATAGTACTCCATTTTGTATATGTACCACATCTTCTGGATCCAATCATCTATTTTTGGACATCTGGGTTGCTTCCATACCTTTGCTATTGTGAACAGTGCCGCAATGAACATACGGGTGCATGTATCCTTTTGTATTAGTGTTTTTGTGCCCTTTGGGTAAATTCCCAAAAGTGGTATTGCTGGGTCGTATGGGAGCTCCATGTTTAGCAATTTGAGGAATCGCCATACAGCTTTCCATAGTGGTTGGACCAGTTCACTTTCCCACCAGCAGTGTAGAAGAGTTCCTTTTTCTCCACATCCTTTCCAGCATTTGTTGTTGCCTGTATTTTTAATATGTGCCATCCTCTCAGGTGTGAGGTGGTATCTCATAGTGGTTTTGATTTGCATTTCCTTGATTATAAGTGATGTTGAGCATTTTTTCATGTATCTGTTGGCCATTTGCTTTTCTTCTTTGGAGAAGTGCCTTTTAGCTCTTCTGCTCATTTTTTGACTGGGTTGTTGGCTTTGTTTTTGTTGAGTTGTGTGAGTTCCTTGTAAATTTTTGTTATCAGTCCTTTATCAGATGTATTTTGTGCAAAAATCTTTTCCCAGTTGGTAGGGTGTCTGTTAGTTTTGGTTGATGTCTCTTTTGCTGTACAGAAGCTTTTTATTTTGATATAATCCCATCTGTTTATCTTGTTTCACTTCCTTCGCTTTGAGGGATGAGTCTTTCAAGATTTTGCTGAGATGTATGTCGTGTAGAGTTTTGCCTATATTTTCTTCTATACATTTTATGGTTTCAGGTCTTACATTCAGGTCTTTTGTCCGTTTTGAGTTGACTTTTGTGCAGGGTGTGAGGTAGTAGTCTAGCATACATGTATGAATTTTAAGAGATCTTTCATAAATTTCATGTGATTTCCAAAGGTTCTGTAACCCACGGACGATTACAGCCTATTAGTTTAATGTTTGACAAATAATTTATAGACTCATAAGGGAGTGTCCTGACTATAGGGTATCCATAATAGCTGATGCTTTCCCCCACGTGGCACCTGTTTATTCAACAGTCAGTGTTTATTTGTTGTGTCTATCAGATCTATACCAAGCATCGGGATAACAGATAGCAACAAAAACTTTAGTAAGCATTCAGTATGTATGTATTTATTTAGATTTTTCTCATTCAATCCTTATAACAACCTTATGATGTAGGTGTTGTTATTACTCCCAATTTGCAAATTAGGTGACCGAGGCACCAAACAGTTCAAGTGACTTGCCCAAAATTATACAACCAGTTACTGGCTGTGGAGTGAATATGATATAGTCCACAACATGACAGAGTGAGATGAATGTTGTACTCTAAGTATACATCTCCTGAGCAGATAGAATAAGGGAATGCATTAGTTTACCTGAAAAGTTTGAGAAGGCTTTGCAGAGGATCTAAGGATTGATCTAGCTCTGGAGGATGCATAATAGCTTGCTAGCTGCAAAAACATAGGAAGGAAACCTCAGCAAGAGGCAACATAGTGACCAAAGAGAAGACTGTGTGAAAACAGAAACCTTGCTCGGGAGCATTGCTGCTTGAGTGGCATCCAGGGTTGGTTGAGGGGAAATCTCATTAGATGCAGTAAATCCCTTGACAGGCTTTGAGTTGCCTTTTGTGTCTGGCCCCACCATTCTGAACCTAAGTCACTGTCCTACTCTACTCTCTCTGCTTTTTAGAAGCAAGCTGCTACTTAAGTAGTTGGGCAAGAACATCAAATGGAGTGCTGGTTCTGCCATGTGACCTGAGACCTAATTCTTCTCCTCTTTGTACCAAAATTTGCATCTGAATAATAACATAGTTAAACTAAATGATCTTGAAGATTTTAGCAATAAATACATAACTTTGACAATAAATCTCTAAAATTTTATAGATAATCTAGAGTTATCCACTGGCCAGTGTTTCACCTGTGGCCAGTATGTATCACCTTTGAGAAAGAAGCAGAACTGAGTTCAGTCCTTAGCTCTAAAACTTAATAGACCGTGAAGAAGGTTATATTACTTTACCTGACTTTACTTCTCTGCAAGGATAATAATAGCTCCCAGAGATAATGTAAGAACTAGATGATTACATTTCCTGGTGCCCAGTAAGTTTTGGTTCCTTCTGGAATGAAGTATTGGTCATTGACACATCTACACTGAGGTGGCAGAAAAGAAAGATGGGAGATGGTATTTGTGGTAGTCTCCTGGATAAAGAAGTCGTTGATTTGGTGTGAGGTTCCCAGACAATCATTTAGGTGATCAGAGTCAATAGCATTTTATAAGAAGATAGAAAGGTCAATCTCTTCCACTTTCCCTCCCAGAGCACAGTGAGAAGCATTCTTCAGATAGCCCAACAAGCGTATGTTCATCGTCTCTCCTGTTTTCCAGACTTTGGACTTGGAAGTGTCAGAGATATTTATGTATCTCTTTCCCTAACAAAATTTGTCTGACCTCTCCAGTAAATTCTGGTCCCCAGCTACAGGCCAGGAGAAAAGCTAACAAAGGTCATAAAATTATACTCCATGTTGTCCAGCCATTGGTTTCCCTTGTCCACCTAGAGGTGTGTCTTAAAGTATGTTGAGGCCAGATTCAATAGAAACCTGAGCCAGCACCTGTGTAAATACATTTTTTAAGGCTTCTTTTCCTGAAGCCAGATATGTGTGTGTGTGTGTATGTGTGTGTGTGTATTTTAAATTAAACCAGATTGTCTTTTTTCCCCTTAAACTACTGTCTATTACATTCTTAATGATTTGAACCCAGTCCCCTTGGAAAAGTCTGGTTTATTTGTAGTATTACTGTTTTTGTTTCGGAGAGTTCAGGGGACATTCATTTCAAAAACAGAATAATGCCTTGGTGTGGCCTGTGACTCTGTGCTTAAAATGAAACTCTGGTGACATACTGCTTCATTCTGCTTCCCATAGATTTATTTTATATCCCTCCACCCCTACCCACACTTGGATTTTGATCCTTTTAAATACCAACTAGCCAGGCAAGGATATAGAGAAAAAGAAACCTTCCTACACCATTGGTAGGAATGTATATTAGCGCAGCCCCTATGAAAAACAATATAGATGTGTCTCAAAATATTAAAAGTAGATGTACAATATGGTCCAGCAATTCCACTCCTCAATATTTATCTGAGGAGGGCCTCCCCGGTGGCGCAGCGGTTAAGCGCTGCGCTGTGGAGCTGTCGGCAGCGGCGACGCGAGTTCGATGCCCGGCCAGGGAGAATCCCACATGGTGCGGCAGACCCCTCCTGCCTCGCCCGCTGCTCCCCTCAGCAGTGTATTTCTGATCTGCCTGTTCTGCTCCCCGCTCTGTCTCTGGTGAACCCTCTCACCGCCCCACGCCTCTGGCCTGTACCCCAGCTTGTATGTATAAAAATAAAAAAATAAATCTTTAAAAAAATATTTATCTGAGGAATAAAAATAAAACACTAATTTTAAGGAATATATGCACTATTGGGCTCACTGCAAACTATTTACAAGAGTGAAATTATGGAAACCTAAATATTCAAAAACAGTTAAGTGGATCAGGAAGATGTGGCATATATACACAATGGAATACTACTCAACTATAAAAATAGAGAAACTGTTGCCATTTGTAACAACATGGATGGAAGTAGAGAGGATTATGCTAAACAATATAATTCAGAAGGAGAAAGATAAATACTGGATGGTGTCACTTGTATGTGGAATACAGACTAGCAAAACAAAGGGTCAAGTTAAACAAAGCCAATAACAAATCCTAGAAATCTGACTGTAGATCTGAGGTTGCCAAAGCAGGAGGAGCAGCAAGGAAGGGGAGAGAAAAGAGTGGGGAGGGAGCACAGTGGACTATGATAGAGGACTCTGGGTGTTTTGGTGGTGGATGTTGGATGTAACAACATTTGAATGTGAAGATCCAATACCTCTTTTTTAATTTTTTGATTTAATTTTGTTATTTTTTAAATTTAATATAACTTTCTTTTAGATCCTGTACCTCTTAATCACAAACAATGTTGTAAACCAATATTCCTCAATATAAACAAAAACAGAAACAGTCAACCCAAACCATCATGTTCATACTGGTCATCTCTTACTATTACCTGAATCACCTTCAGATCTGTCCAAAACCGTGTGTGTGTGTGTGTGTGTGTGTGTGTGTGTGTGTGTGTTAGTATCCTGCTAACAGCCCATTTGTAGATGAGAAGCCATTCCTTGAGGTCCCTTAGCTCTGGTCAGCTTCAGAAGACGAGCAGGGTTGGGGTTGCATTGGTGTTACTTATGACTTCAGGCATGCTATTTATCACTCTCATACAGAGCCTTTTCTGCCACTCCTGTGTAACCTCCATGAATCCCCAGAAATTCCTGTGTAGTCTGTCATTTGAAAAGTTTTTTCTTTGTCACTTTATAACTTGAGGTTTAGCCAGCAAACTTAAGATCAGATTATGGCTCCATAGGAGCAGAGGTAGGTTTAGGGAACAAAAGACAGGGGTGTGCATATGTGTTAAATGTTTTCTCCACTTACCTACTGAGCACCTCAATGTTATCAAGTATTGTCTACTCAGAAGCCTTATTGATATAAGTGTAAAAGACTTGATTTGAGTTCAACATTTGTTAACTCTATGACCTGGGAAAAAGGTCATTTCTTCCCCGAGTCTTAGTTTTTGCACCTGTAAAATGGAAATGATGATGATCCCCAGAGAAATTATAAAGATTGCATAAGACAAGGCAACTAGAAATGTTCTTGCATAGTACCAGACTTGAAAATAAAGTGAATCAAGCACTACTGACAGTACATCCTAGTGCACAAATGAGAAATCAACCCTGCATCACATTATAGCACATTTCAATGGGTCTCATGATTTCACTGAGAAAATATGAAGTGTACACACATAATTCATGCTTGCTATTTTCGTGGATAGTTTGATAATTATTACCAGAGAGATTACATATTTAAGACATAATTCAGAATATGGGTTTTGTAGCTTTTAACAAGTGTCTTTTCCTAAGTACCATACACCTAACAGAAGTCAGCTAGAGTTACGATGGCCAGCATGGGGGTGGGCACTACAGAGCTCCCCAAGCCCTGACTCCCTAGTTAGAGGAAATGGCACAAATAATAGGCATTTATTTGTATTCTTGTAGTCTGTTGGCAAGGAAGAAACTTTGAAGGTGAGTAGCTTTTACTTACTCATTTTTTTTAGCAGATATGCGTTGTGTCAGGCCTTGTATGGGTCCAGAGATGCGTATGAGCTGGCCCTGTTCTCAGAGAACTTCTAGTCTGATGGGCAGACCCTCTATGATCACCTATGGTCAGCTCGAGTTTTAACACTGCACAGAGTATTTAAGTGTAGCAGAAGCAATGTGATGAAGCAGGGAGAGAATGATCCACATGCATAACTCCTATTCCCCATGTGCCAGGATAATTGTGATCAAGGCTATTCTTATCAGCATGTCTGGAAGCCCTATCGGTAACAACAATGGAAAATAATGATGATTATAATAATCATAATTGCTAATATTTACTGTTTTCTTTATGTTAGGTACTGCACTAAGTACTTAATCTTTACAATCACCCTATGAATTAGTAAATATTCTTACTATACTTACTTTACATATGAGGAAGTTGAGGCACAGAGGACTAAGTGAAAAACAGGAAGGGAACTAATTCATCTCAATTTTACAAACATCCAGCATCTACTAGATATCAGGTCTTTGCTAGGTGCTGGGGAGAGATAGATGATGATAAAACATATTCTTTCCAGTGGAGTAGCAGATCAGTACAGATTGGGACAAGTATATTTCAGGTCTTCTGTTTGATGCTGGGAATTCAGTAATGAGTGAGACACAGTCCTTTTCTCAAAGATCTCACCATTAATTGGATGATATAAATGTGGAAACAAAAATTAAATACTGCTGTGATAAGTGTCATAGGAGAGAGTTAAGTGCAAAATAGGCCAAAGTATGCAGAAACTGATTAGTTTAAATTGTAGCTCTAAAGAAACAGTGCCCTATAATTTTAATCCAGCGTGGTCTGTTGTTTTCCACTTTTCTTTTTCTTTTTTTTAAAGATTTATTTATTTTTGTATACAAGCTGGGGTGCAGGCCAGAGGTGTGGGGCAGTGAGAGGGTTCACCAGAGACAGAGTGGGGAGCAGAACAGGCAGATCGATTGAAATACACTGTGAGGGGAACAGCAGGCAAGGCAGGAGAGGTCTGCTGTGCCATGTGGGAATCTCCCCGGCCAGGCATCGAACTCACACTGCAGCTGCTGACAGCTCCACAGTGCTGCACTTAATCTGTTGTGCCACCAGGGAGGCCCTGTTTTCCACTTTTCATTCTATCTTTAAAATGGATGGGACACATTAAAAAAACAGGCAACAACAAATGTTGGTGAGGATGTGGAGAAAAGAGGAACTCTCCTACACTGCTGGTGGAACTGCAAACTGGTCCAACCACTATGGAAAGCTGTGTGGCGGTTCCTCAAAGTGCTAAAAATGGAGCTTTCATACAACCCAGCAATACCACTTCTGGGAATCCACCCAAGACACCAAAACATTAATCCAAAAGGATACATGCACCCCTATGTTTATTGCAGTATTGTTTACAATAGCTAAGATATGGAAACAACCCAGATGCCCAGAAGTAGATGACTGTATCAAGAAGATGTGGTACATATACACTATGGAATACTGTTCAGCAATCAAAAAAGATAAACTCATGCAAATTACAGCAACATGGATGGATCTAGAAGGGATCATGCTCAGCAAAATAAGCCAGAAGGAAAAAGAAAAAATTTGAATGGCTTCACTTATAGGAGGAATATAGGAGAATCAAACAAGAGATCAGGAGGAGAAAATAACAATAACAACAACAAAACAAAAACTAGCAGGCAGTCAGAAATGAGAGACATCAATGAGGGAGGGGGAGGATAAGGGTTCAAAATGGGAGAAAAGAGCACAAAGGACTTTGGTGACGGTTCACGAGTGAATTGGTGGTGGGTTACCCACAGGTATACACAATAATGTAAAAGATATAAATAAAAATATATTTATTTAAAAATAAAGATATTTAGCACAAACAAATGGATGATCAGTATTTAACAACATACTGAGACTATAGTTAAATTCTTCTGTTATCCCATTGTATGCCCCAAATTTTCCCACTCCTCTCCTTTACTTAGGCTACTTCCTCTACTTGAAGTAATTTTTCTTCATATCTCCACATACTTAAGTCCTACTTTAAGACCTCACTGAAATACCTTCTCTTCCATCCTGTACTCCTAAAGCACTTCTTGGGTGCCTCTCCTGTGGTTCTTAGCACTTCCTGCTTTATCTTACAATAGTGTACTTACCCATCTTTTCCTTCCTCTAGACCGAGCTCCTTAGTGGAAAGTTCACTCTGCTGAAACCATGTTCTATTTTAAATGCATTGGTAAGCTTTTCTGGGTTTTATAGTACTTAGAGGGCTTCAACTTTCAGGTTTAAACATGTATGATTATATCACCTATCTGGGTATTTACACTTTTTGTTGGTCTCATTTTATTTATTTATTTTAGTATTTATTTATTATCATACATCTTTGTTAATTTGGGGATAGTATTTGATTCCTCTCCTCTGATACAATCCCTGAAGTTCTTCCACCACCATGGCACCCATTTTCCATCATCATCAGTCCCTTGTGCTCTTCCTTCCCAAGTTTTGATCCTACGCCTCATCCTCTCTTGCTCTGTTGTATGCCTCAGATCTATGGTCAACTTGCAAGTTCTGTCTTTTTTTTTTTTTTTTTGCTTTGTTTATCCTGAAACCTTTGTCTCTCTATATTACCCATATAAGAGAAACCATCCGATATTTATTCTTTTTTTCTTCTGACTTATTGTGCTTATAAAATTAATTCTAGCTCCAGCCATGTTGCCACAAATGGCATGAGTTTATCTTTTTTGATTGCTGAGTAGTATTTCATTATGTTTATATACCACATATTCTTGATCCATTCATCTGTTCTGGGCATTTACAGTTGTAAATTGTGCAGGGATAAATATAGGAGTGCAGGTTTCTTTTCAAATTAGTGTTTTTGTGTCCTTTGGGTAGATTCCTAGGAGTGGAATTGTTGGTTTATTTGGTAGATCCATTTTTAGTGTTTCAAGGAATCTCCACACTGCTTTCCATAGTGGCTAGACCAGTTTGCACTCCCACCAGCAGTGTAAGAAGTTTCATTCATCACCATTTCCATGCCAGCATTTGTTATTTGTGGTTTTTTGAGTATGGGCCATTCTCACTGATCAGGTGTTATCTCATGTGATTTTGATTTGCATTTCCCTGATAATAAGTGATGTTGAACATTTTTTCATATGACTGTTGGTCATTTGCCTTTCTTCTTTATAATAGTGTCTATTTAATTCTTCTGCCCATTTTTTGATTGGGTTGTTTGCTTTTATTTGTTGAGTTGTATAGGCTATTTGTAGATTGTTGATATCAGTCCTTTATCAGATGTTTGATGTTTCAATATTTGCTCCCATTCAGTAGGGTGTCTCTTTATTTTGGTTGCTGTCACTTTTACTGTACAGAAGCTTTTTAGTTTGATGTAGTCCCAAATAGAGAGGAAAGAAGGAAGAAGAGGGTGACTTGTATAGAGAGATGAACAGGTTTCACCTCCTTACTAGAAGTTGGAATTGTTTTGGAATTGTGGATACAAAAGAAGCGGTGATACCACTTTATACTAGGGAGAGAGTAGGAGTAGGTGGATATGTTATTTTATTTGTATGGATAATTATTGTTCCCCAGAAAGTGAGCAATAACCAGAAAATATCCTCAAGAAGTTAGAAGTATCTCCCCATCATAGCTAAACTTTGGGTCTTAGTTGAAAGGTTACTAAAAGATTATGCAGATGAGTTGCAGTGTCATGCTAAAAGCAAAACTTACTCTAAGAGCAATCCCTTCTTTCACTTCCTGGTGTTTTTAATCCTTGGTAAACATGACTTTGGCCAACATCTAGTAATAGGGCAGTTTCATAAGCTACTGTATACAAATTGAGGAAGAGAAGAGATGTTATTGGGATGAATTTTATTTGTTGAAATTCTTAAATATATGTGCCTTTTCCAGTTCTGTCACCTCAAAACTTTATCAGTTCTGTCCAATGGAACCTACCCCCTGCCTTTAACTTTACCTTGAACTCATGAGCATTCCTACCTACCTAAAACATGAATCTTGTAAAATTGCTTGTGAAGCCCCTTTCTTTGTTTTCTCTTCATGCCAAAGTTTCAAGGGGCAGTAGTGTCTGTGATGGACTAACAGTGTGGCAGTACACTGGTCCTTGCCCTCCGACCTTCCTGGACCCCTTTAATCAATCATTCAAGTGACTCCAAGTCAGCATTCCACAGAGCAGCCTCACAAACTCACTAGTACTAAAGAAAACCAGGATTTCAAGTAGCCATTATAGATAGGAGGAATTAAATTTAATGTTTGTAAACTTATGGTAATCTCTATGTTGATTCATTTTACTCTTCTTTAGGAAACAAAATCTCATTGTCTTCTAGGATCTTGTCTACTTTCTTTTTTTTTTTTTTAAAGATTTATTTATACAAGTTGGGGTACAGGCCAGAGGCATGGGGTGGCGAGAGGGTTCACCAGAGACAGAGTGGGGAGCAGAACAGGCAGATCAGAAATACACTGCTGAGGGGAGCAGCGGGCGAGGCAGGAGAGGTCCGCTGCACCATGTGGAATCCTCCTGGGCTGGGTGGCGAACTCACATCGCGAGCTGCTGACAGCTCCACAGCGCAGCGCTCAACCACTGCGCCACCAGGGAGGCCCCTTGTCTACTTTCTTATGAAACATTATAGAGCACTCTCTTAGCCAACACAATACTAAAATAAGATCATTCAATCATGAATTCATACATTCATTCAACTAATGCATATTGAGTATTTTCTATGTAGCAGACACTGGAATGACAAAAAGGAATTAAACTCTGTCCTAGTGTCCTTCACAATCTAATGAGGAAGATTGTCATTCTTTCATTTTATAATGTTCTATCTCATTTCATGCTTCACTGGATATTTTCACATTTAATGAAATAAGGGTATTGAAAAATGTAGAAAGGAAAGGGAAAGAAGGACTGAGTATGAATCTGTCTACTCTCAATCTCTATTTTGATAATATGAATTGCAGTTTCAAAGGACTATTTTGAAAATCCATACCATGGACTGCAGTAAGTAGACTCTAGCTGTCACTGGAGGTAAGAAAATAGATGATGGAATGAAATGAGAAATGGAAGAGTTAGAGTTCTTTTAGAAAAGAGTCTATGCATGTATGTATTGTAAATAATACCATCACTAAAAACAAACAAACAAAAACAATAAAGCAAAACCATTAATGGTATTTGTCTTGCTTTGTGAGTATGTTGTGAGATGATGTTTAGGAAAGAACTTACTAAAGGTAATATATCTTACAAATGTATGAGATTACTTTTAAGATTTTGTCAAGGTCAGTTTACTTTCATTAGTGACTTAGAATGCCTTTCAAGACTTCTGCATGCTTTTAAATTAGATCACTTATACTATAACTTACAGGACATTCTGAATGGCTTTTCTGACTCTGCTCCCAGACACTAAGAATTACTGGAACTGAAAAGTCACACTATTATTTTTTTGTTTTGAGATATAATCCACATACAGTAATATTTACCCTTTTAAAGTGTGTGCGCAATTCCATGTTTTTTTAGTATGCTTGAGAAGTTGTGCGAACATCACCACTATCTAGTCACAGAGCATTTTCATCACCTCAAAAAGATACCCTGTACCTACTAGCACATACTCCCATGTTGTTCTCCCCTCAGACCTTGCAACCTTCCGTATATTTTCTGTCTATGGATTTGTCAATTCAGGGATTTTATATATGTGGCAAAATAAAATATATGACCTTTTCTATCTGGGTCATTCACTTAACGTAATGTTTTCGAGATTAATTTATATTGTAGAAAGTATCAATACTTCATTTTTCTGACTGAATAATGTTTCATTGCACATATATATGTGTAAAAATCCATTCATGGGTTTACATGTATTTGAGTTGCTTGTACTCTTTGCTTATTTTGAATAACATTTCTTTGAGCACTTCTGTGCAAATTTTTTAAAATTTTTTTATTTATGCATACAAGCTGGGGTGCAGGCCAGAGGCGTGGGGCGGCGAGAGGGTTCACTAGAGACAGAGCGGTTAGCAGAACAGGCAGATCAGAAATACACTGCTGAGGGGAGCAGCGGGTAAGGCAGGAGAGGTCTGCCGTGCCATGTGGGATTCTCCCTGGCCGGGCGTCGAACTTGCGTCACCGCTGCCGACAGCTCCACAGCGCAGCGCTTAACCGCTGCGCCACCGGGGAGGCCCTTCTGTGCAAATTTTTACGTGGACATGTTTTCATTGTCCTGAGTATATACTCAGGAGTGGGATTTTTGGGTTTTATGGTAACTTTATATTTACTTTTTGATGAACTGACAAGGTGTTTTTTATAATGACTGCACCAATTTATATCCCTGTAAACAGTGTGTGCGGGTTTAAATTTCTCCATATCCTTGCCACCTTGTTATTATTTGTTACATCACCCTTACCACCACCACCACCATCGTTATCAATCATCATTCCCATCATAACGGATGTGAAATGGTATAATATTGAGCTTTTGAGTTGCATTTCGCTAATGGCTAACTGTAACTGTATTGTGCATCATTTCATGGGCTTATAGACCATTTATATATCATATAGATAAATGACTTCATAACCTTGCCCATATTTTAATGATTTTTTTGGTATTTTTTGATTGAGTAACATTAGTTTACGACACTGTGTAGGTTCCAAGATTACATTTTCTTACCATGTCCACCACCAAATGTCCAGGTACCATCTATCACCAACTAGTCTGCACCTTCTACCCATTCCCTTTCCCCTCCTTCCCCTCTAGTAATCACCATTTTGTTGTGAGAGTCTAAGGTTTTGTTTTTGTTTTCTTTCTATTCACAAATAGTGAAATCATATAGTATTTGTCTTTCTCCTGACTTATTTCATTAACATAATCTCCTCAAAATCCACCCATATTGACACAAATAGCAAGATTTCATCTTTGTATGACTGAGTAGTATTGCATTGTGTATATAAACCACATATTCTTTATCCATTCATTCATTGTTGCACCACTGGGTTTTTTCCATGTATTGGCTATTGCGAATGGTGCTGCAGTGAACATAGGAGAGCATATGTCCTCTCAAATTAGAGTTTTCATGTTTTTCAATTAAGTATCCAGAAGTGGGATTACTGGACCATGTGGTACTTTTACTTTTTAATTTTTTGAAGAATAACCATACATTTTTTCCATAATGACTGCACCGTTTACTTTTCTATCAGCAGTGCACAGGTGTTCATTTTTATAAACATCCTTACCATCGTTTATTACTTCTTGACATTTTGATTACAGCCATTTTAAATAGTGTGGGGGGGAAATCTCATGGTGATTTTGATTTCCATTTCCCTATTGATAAGCAATACTGGCTGTATTTCCATGTCTCTCTTGTGCATCTATATATCTTCTTTGGTGAAATGTCTATTTAGATCCTCTGCTTATTTTTAGTTGATTTGTATGCTTTTTTCTTGGTGAGTTACAGAAGTTGTTTTTGATATTGACCCCTTGTCTAAAACAAGGTTTGCAAATATCTTCTCTCGTTCAGCAGGCTGCCTTTTCATTTTAACAATCGTTTTCATAGTTGTACAGAGGCTTTTTTGTCTGATGTAGTCTCATTTCTTTACACTCTATTTTTTTCCTCTTGCTGTTGGACACAAATCTACAAAAACTTCACTAAAACTATTGTCAAAGAGCTTTTTACCTACATTTTCTTCTATGTATTTTGTGGTTTCAGACCTTAGATCCAAATCTTTAATCCATTGTTAGTTGATTTTAGAATGTGATATAAAATAGTGGTCTAATTTCATTCTTTTACAGGAAGCTATCCAGTTTTTACTGAAGACATAAACAAATGTCTTCCTTTCTCCATTGCATGCATTTGGTTCTTTTGTCATAAATATTCCGGGATATGTGAGGTCTATTTCTCTATTCTTGATTCTATTCCATTAATCTCTTTGTCTGGTTTTACTTCAATACCATACATTTTTGATTACTGTAGCTTTGCAGTGCCATTCGTAATCAAGGAGCGTAATATCTCCAATTTTGTTCTATTTTTGACAGGAATTGTTTTGGCTACTTGAAGTCTTCTGTGGTTACTTTCAAATTTTAGGATTTTTTTGTTCTGTTTTTTTGAAGAATGTTTCTGGGATAGTAATAAGGATTGTGTTGAGTCTGTATATTGCTTTAGGTAGAACGGCCATTTTGACAATATTGATTCTTCCAATCTCTGAGCATGGAATGTCTTTCCATTTCTGTGTCTTCAGTTTCTTTCATCAGTGTTTAATAGTCTTCAGTATATAGGCCCTTCCTTGGATAAATTTATTCCTCCACATTTTATTCTTTTGCTGTGATTGTGAATGCTATTGTCTCATCATTTCTCTTTATGTTAAATTGTATATAGATGGGCAACATATTTGTGTACATTCATATTGTAGCTTGCAACTTTATTGTATTAATTTGTTATTTTTAATAGTTTTTTTGGTGGAGTCTTTAAGCTTTTCTATGTATAATATGTCATCTGAATAAAGTGGCAATTTTAGTGTTCCTTGATCATTCTACATATATTTTATCTCTTTTTCTTGTCTAATTACTCTTGACCAGAGCATCCAATATTATTTTAAATAATAGTGGGGAGAGTAAGCATCTTTGTCATGTTCCTGGTCTCAGAAGAAAAGAATTCCTCTTTCCCCGTTGAATATTGTGTTAGGTATTGGTTTCTTATATACAGTCTTTATTACCTTTAGGTATCTTCCTTCTATAACTTTTTATTGAGAGTTTTATCATAAATGGATGATGAACTTTATCAAATTTATTTTTTACATCTATGAATTGATCATAGGCTTTTTATAGTTTATTTTGTTGATTTGCTGAAGTACATGGCTAGATTTATAAATAACAATAATATATATATATATATATATATATATTTAAAAAAATTAAAAAAGATTTGTATATATTTAATCATCCTTGCATCCCTGGAATAAATTCCACTTGCTTGTGGAGTGTGGTATTTTTAATATATTGTGGAATTTGGCTTGCTAATATTGTTGAGGATTATTTTCATCTATGCTCATTGGAGAAATTGGAGGGTAATTTTCATTTCTTTGCTGCTTTGCCTGGTTTTGCCTGGTTTTGGTATCAGTGTTATGCTGGCCTCATGAAAATAGTTCCCTCCTTTTTGATGTTTTAGAAGATTTTGAGAAGGATGGAGAGTAGATCTTTTTTGAGTGTTTGATAAAGTTCACCAGTGAAGTGATTTGGTCCTGGACTTTTTATTTTGGGGAGGTTTATAATTACTGTTTCATTACTTGTAATAGATCTGTTCAAACTCTGTTTCTTCATAACTCAATCCTGGAAAGTCATATGATTCAACGAATTTATCTATTTCTTTTAATTTAGACGGTTTGTTTGCATAAAAATGTTCACAGTAGTGTCTTACGATTTCTTATAATTTTGATATCCATTGTAATGTTCTGTCTTTTCATTTTTGATTATTTATATTGAAGTTTTTTCCTTTCCTTGTAATGTGTCTGTCCCAAAGTTTTGTCAATTTTTCATTTAGCTTTTATATTATTTTATATTTTCTGTCTTCGTTTATTTTTACTCTGATTTTTATTATTTGCCTTCTACTGACTCTGGGATTGATTTGTTATTCTTCCAGTTTCTTTAGGTCTGAGTTAGATTATTTATTTCAGCTTTTTCTTGTTTCTTGGGATTAGCTTGTATTGATATAAACTTCCTTAATACTGCTTTTGTTGCATCCTGAAGATTCTGTTATGTGGTATTTTCATTCATTCTCATTCCTCTTCAGATAAATTTTGATTTCTCCTCTGATTTCTTCATTGGCCTTATTTCTTCTGTAGTGTGTTGTTTAATCTCCACATATTTATGTTCTTTGTATTTTTATCTTGTAGCTTATTTATAACCCATATTGTGATTAGAGAAGATGCTTGGTATAATTATGATCTTCCAAAATGTAATGAGATCTGTTTATGTCCCAATACATGATCTGTCCCTAAAAATGTTTCATGTGAGCTAGAGAAGAAAGTATATTCTGTTGCACTGGATAGATTGCACTGGTCAACACATTTTTACAAAAGTCATATTACTGAAATAAAATTAGTCATTTCCTATCAATTTCTATGTGCTCAATAGGAATATAACAGTCAAATTCTAATTTTGGCTCTAGTTTTTTTTTGTAATCTGCAATAAATTGATGTTTACATCACTAAATGCATGCCAACCACTGGTCAACAAATTTTTACAAAAGTCATGACACTGAAATAAAATTAGTCATTTCCTATCAATTTGTATGTGCTCAACATGAATGTGACAGTCAAATTCTAATTTTGGCTCTAGTTTTTTTGTAATCTGCAATAAATAGATGTTTACATCATGAAATGCATGCAAGTAGTAATAGGCCTATGGTTAATACCTGTAAAAAATCAAGTCATAGACTACTTCTTAGATTTATTTGCTTGTCTTTTGTACAGCTGTTCAGGAGCATCTTTGAGGAGTGTCCAGCAGTCATCAAAGTTTCTTTGTTCCATTGATGGGATGTTTTGATGAAAATGTTTGCCATGTTCATCACGAACCATACTACAGTTTTCAGGAAAGAAATCCAGATGGGAATGAAGTAGATCTTTAGAGACATATTGCAGCCCAGTTTCTGATACTGCATCAGCATGTCTTCTACTAGTTCCTTGTAGTTTTCTGCCCTAACATTCCCAAGAAAGTTTGTAGACACTAGGCAAAAAGCATTCCATGCTTGTTTCACATCACCCTGCAGCAAGTTGTTGAAGCGGTCATCTCAATGCAGATGGAATGTTTGGGTAGATTGTTCTCGACTTCTTTTGCTTCATTATTCCACCGGAAAGAGGAGGAACCAAGCAGAAGTAACAGTCTTTTATGTGGTTACTTGGATCTCTCCACACCATGGGAAATGCAAACGGCATTGATGGCCTTTTGCCATTTAACCACTGTGAAAGCTGTGTTGTACATGTAGCACAGCATATATGTGGGGGCCCAAGGCTTGCCTTGGTCATCAGCCTTGCATCTGAAGTAAAGATGATAAGCCTCTTCACTTGAGAAGTGATACTTTTCTTCTGGTTGGCAAATGTCACTTCCCCACAAATAGAGCAGGAATTGTCCATGCTATTCATGCACTTCTGAGGCATCCTGTTCTATATTGTGCCTAAATGGATAAAATATTAACAGTTCTATGGAACAGTAGCTTAAACTGTCTCGCACAAAGTCTGAAATATTTTCAATGCTCAACCTTTCCGACAAGCCTTTCTGTAGTGCACTGCTGACATCAACTTACTTCAGCAGCCGTTTGGCAGTAGTATTGCATTGCATCATAAAGTGATGCAGTCAACTCTGGATGATGTGTGCATGATGGTATTATGCAATGTGATGCAATATAATACCATTCCAGGCTGATTTAGGATGTTGTTGCAGTCCTACTGGATAAATTACCCTGTGAAACATATAAAATAAATTATATGAAATATCTTCAAAACAAGAGCTAATAAAAATTTTTAAGGGTTATATTTGTGTTCACCACACCAAGATACTACAGATTAGGGCCTTTTTTAAGTCGGTAATGATCTCACTGTTGACCAGTGTTGTTTATGTCCACCTAGTCTAATGTATCATTTAAGACCATTGTTTCTTAACTGAATTTCTGTCTAGAGGGTCTATCCATTGATTGATACATGTGCCATATTAGAGTTCCCTACATTTATTGCTTAAGTACATTACTGTTATTGCGATGCTGTCAGTTTCTACCTTTTGATGTTTTAATATTTGCTTTATATATTTTAGTGCTGTTTTGTTAGGTGCATGTGTATTGGTGATTGTTATATCTTCCGGATGGATTACCCCCTTTATCATTACATAATCTCCATCCTTTTTCTTTATTACAGTCTTTGTTTTGAAGTCTGTTTTGTCTGGTAAATGTATAGCTGCCCCAACTTTATTTTCAATTCCATTTACATGGATTATTTTTTCCACCCCTTCACATTCCATCTGTGCGATTCTTTATGCATGCAGTGAATCTCCTATAGGAACCATGTAGTTGGGTCTTGTATTTTTAAAATATTTTTTAAAAGATTTGTTTGTTTATGCATACAAGCTGGGGTACAAGCCAGAGGTGTGGGGCAGCGAGAGGGTTCACCAGAGAGAGAGTGGGGAGCAGAACAAGCAGATCGACGGAAATACACTGCTGAAGGGAGCAGTGAGTGAGGCAGGAGAGGTCTGCCGTGCCATGTGGGAATCTCCCTGGCTGGGCTTCAAATTCAGCTTCACTGCTGCCAACAGCTCCACAACACAGCGCCTAACTGCTGCGCCACCAGGGAGGCCTGGGTCTTGTTTTTTTTATGCAATTTAGTCACTCTTTCTTTTGGTTGGAGAGTTTAGTCTGTTTGCATTTAAGGTGTAATTGGTATGCATGGATTCATTGCCATTTTGCTAGTTGTATTCTTAGTTCTCTGTTCCTTTCCATGTTTTTCTATTCATTTTTTTTCTTTAATGGAGTTTTTGATTGCTTTATCATCTTCTGTGTTTGTACTGTAGTTTTTTGCTTTGTGGTTACTCTGGGGTTCAGACATAAAATCATATATATACATGCATGTGCGTGTATGCATTGAGTTGATAGCTATTTATATTTGAACACCTTCCTGAAATATGCATTTTAATTCCCCATCCCCACCATGATTTCTGTGTTTTGTGTCTCATTTTACTTATTTATGTTAAATATTTCTCTTGAATGATTATTGTAACTCAAGTTAGTTTTTGCTACTCTCATGTTTTAATCTTTATTCTTATTTATAGTCAGTCCACTACATTTACTATGATTATTTTTTGAAGTGATATTTCACTTCAAAGTGATATATTTTTTGAAGTGATATTTATTTTTCCTCCTTTGTATGCCATCTTTTTTTACTTAGTGCCTTATCTTTTAAGTTTAGATAAGTTCCTTTAGCATTTCCTGCAATGCTAGTTTAGTGGTGATGAACTTCCTTAGCTTTTGATTGTCTGGAAAGCTTACGATCTCTCCTACAAATTTCAATGATGGCCTTGTGGATTATATAGGATTCCTAGTTGAACATTCTTCTCTTTCAGTACTTTGAGCATGTCATACCACTCTCTTCTGATTTGCAGAGTTTCTGCTGACTAGTTTGCAGATAACCTTACGGAGTTTCCTGTATGTATGACACATTACATTTCTCTAGTTTCTTTTAAGATCCTCTCTTTAGCTTTTTTTTTTTTTGACATTTTAATAGTAATATATCTTGGTGTGGATCTCTTTGGTTTCCTCTCATTTGGAACTCTCAGACTTCTTGTGTGTGGATGTATGTATGCTTCCCTCAGATTAAAATTTTTTCAGTTGTTATTTCCTCAATTTTTCTTTCCCTTTCTCTTTCTTCTTTTTCTTAATGTATCCCTTAAATGCAAATATCGTTCTCTTAATGTTGTCTGAAAAATCTTTCAGGCTATCTTCACTTTTAAAATTCTTCATTTGCTGCTCTTTCTGGGTTATTTCTATTGCTTTGTCTTCCAATTCCATTATTTTTCATCTACCTCATCCACGCTATGGTTGGACACCTCTATTGAGTTTTTTTTAGTTCTATTATTGCATACTTCATCTCTATGACTTCTGTTCGGGGGTTCCTTAATTTTTCTATTCATCCATTCTTCTCCAAGATCAGTGACCATCTTTATAGCCATTACTTTGAATTCTTCCTCAAGTAGTTTGCTTCTCTTTGCTGCTTTACATTCTTTTTCCAGAGTATTGTTTGTCAATTGAAGCATGTTCTTCTGTTTCACCATTTCTCTTGGTTCTTTGTGTTTACCTCTGTTTTTTTTAAGCAACACTGCCATCTGTTCTACTACTGAAGGTTTGTTCTCACACAGGTGCTATCATATGGCATTCTAGAGCACCATTTCCCTGACTTCCCAAGGTAGTTGTTCAGTATGCATCCCCTTTGTGGGCTCTACCCACTGACCTGCTGTGTTGGGACTGCTCTGTAGATTGGTCTGTTAATCTTGCTAGGCAGTAGCACTTTCTTTGTGCTTGGCCTTCAACCTGGAGTAGGTGTACTTAGTGGGTGGTGCTGTTGTCAAGCCTTGGCGCATGGCTACGTGAAGGTGCAGCAGGATATGAGATTGTTTATGTGGACTGCCTGCCATGGTGGTGTTTATTGGGCCAGTAAAATTGTGCTGTGCCAGCATCAACCAAGAAGGCAGTTAGCTGCCTTCAGTTAGGATGGTAGGCTGCAGGAGGTAAGCTGGGGTTGCTGAGCTGCTGGACAATAGTACCTTTCATGAGGTACTGTTATTATCTGGGGCTTTGTGGGCATTCTTCTTGCAGAAAGGTGGGCCTTGTAGGTGCAAATGGTCTTGCAAATATGACTAGGGTCACTCATTGGTGGCCTTGCTGTGGGTGCTTTTGGGTCCTCATTGCAGGGGATTATTGTTTACTGCTGACTTGCATGTATTCTTTATGACTTCTAGGTATAAGTCTCTACTGTATATGATTTGCAAACATTTCTCCAGTCTGTAAGTTGTCTTTTCAATTTTTGATAGTGTCAGTTGGAGAACACAGTGTTTGTTCTTTATGAAGTCCAATTGATTTGTATTTTGACGTCATACTTAACAATCCATTGCCTAACCCAAGCTCACAAAGGTTTCCACCTGTGCCCTCTTCTAATAATTTTCTAATTTTAGCTGTTAAACTTGGTTGTGATACATTTTGAGTTGATTTTTATATATAAAGTGAGGTGGGAGTCCAACTTCATTCTTTGCGTGCAGATATCCTGTTTTCCCAAGAACCACTTGTTGAAAAGCATATTCTTTATTCATAGAGTTGTCTTAGTATCCTCACTGACAAAATATTAATCATAATATATTTGGACTCACAGTTCCATTTCACTGACCTGTATGTCTGTCCTTATACAACTAACAATCTTAACTACTATACCTGTGCCACTAAGGTTATAAACTGGGAAGTATGAGTGCTGAAAGTTTGTTCTTGATTTTCAAAATAAGTTTTGCTTTACGATAACGTGTGCATTTGAATTTCTGGTCACCTTAATTTGAGGAAATGTGACAGCTCAGTTTTTGACAGAGACTGCATTGACTCTATACAGCAATATAGAGAGTATTGTCATCTTAACAATATTGTCATTAAACTCACGAGCACAAGATGTTCTTTATTTAGGACCTTTTTAATTTCTTTAAATTCTGATTTGTATTTCTACTGTACAAGTCTTTTGACTTGTTAAATTTATTCAAAATATTTTCTTTTCTAAGTGGAATTATTTCTTTAATTTCATTTTGGAGTACTCTGTCAGTCTGTAAAAATATAATTAATATTTATATATTGGTCTAGTATACTTTTTCCATGATAAATTCATTTATTATTTTTATTATTTAATTAATGATGCACCATTACTTTATATCCTTGGTTGTTTTTTCACAATATAGGTTTTCTCTCCTCAGGTGTTGTCCTATAGTTTTCCCACCAGCAAAGCACACACAGTCCTCCATCAAAGCCCACTGTGCTCTCTTCCTCCCTGTTTTCTCTACTTCTCCTCTGCCTTGCCCTTTCCTCCTGGATGCTTTAGATCTATGGTCAGCTTTCAGTTCCATCCATGCTGCCATAAATGGCATGAATCTTTTTTGATTGCTGAGTAATATTAAATTGTGTGTGTGTACACGCAGACACACACACACACACCACATCTTCTTAACCCAGTCATCAGTTCTCCATGTAGAGTGTCTCCATATCTTAGTTATTGTAGATAGTGCTGCTATTAAATAAGAGTGCAGGCTTCCTTTTGAATTAGTGTTTTTGTATTCTTTGGATTGATTCCTAAGAGTGGAATTTCTGGGTCATATGTAGATCCATTTTTAGTACTTAGCGGATTCTCCACACTGTGTTCCCTAGGGACTGGACCACTCAACATTACCACCAACATTATAAGAGATTTCCTTTTTTCCATACCCTCACTAGCACAGGTTGATTGTGTTACTTTTACATGGGCCATATTCACAGGTGCGAGGTAATTCATTGTTTTTTTTTATTTAAATACTTTTTATTGTTATTATTATTTATGTCTTTTACATTATTGTGCATTCTCTGTAGGTTTCCCACCACCAATTCACCCGTGAACCATCACCATAGTCCCTTGTGCTCTTTTCTCCCCCGTTTTGAGCCCTTACCTCCCCCTCCCTCGCTTAATGTCTCTCTCTTATTTGGTTCCCCTATATTCCTCCTATAAGTGAAACCGATATTTTTCTTTTTCTTTCTGGCTTATTCCGCTGAGCATGATCCCTTCTAGCTCCATCCATGTTGTTGCGAATTGCATGTGTTTATCTTTTGATTGCTGAGTAGTATTCCACTGTGTATATGTATGTACCACATTTTCTTGATCCAGTCATCTATTTTTGGGCATCTGGGTTGTTTCCATGTCTTAGCTATTGTGAACAGTGCTGTGATAAACATGGGGTGCATGTATTCTTTTGGATTAATGTTTTTGGTTCTTTGGGTAGATTCCCAAAAGTGGTATTGCTGGGTCATATGGAAGATCCACTTTTAGAAGCTTGAGGAACCGCCATACAGCTTTCCACAGTGGTTGGACCAGTTTGGATTCCTACCAGCAGTGTAGGAGAGTTCTTTTTTCTCCACATCCTCGCTAGCATTTGTTGTTGCCTGTTTTTTTTAAAGATTTATTTATTTATGCATACAAGCTGGTGTGTGGGCCAGAAGTGTGGGGCAGCGAGAGGGTTCACCAGAGACAGAGTGGGGAGCAGACAGGCAGATGGACGGAAATACACTGCTGAGGGGAGCAGCGGGCGAGGCAGGAGAGGTCTGCCACTCCATGTGGGAATCTCCCCAGCCGGGCGTCGAACTTGCAT
The DNA here is from genome assembly GCA_004024925.1 of Scalopus aquaticus. Classification (NCBI taxonomy): domain Eukaryota; kingdom Metazoa; phylum Chordata; class Mammalia; order Eulipotyphla; family Talpidae; genus Scalopus; species Scalopus aquaticus. The sequence continues at coordinate 42,001 of PVIJ01011376.1, forward strand.
TGTGCTGCCGACAGCTCCACAGCACAGCGCATAACTGCTGCGCCACCAGGGAGGCCCGCCTGTTTTTTTAATGTGTGCCATTCTCACTGGCGTGAGATGGTATCTCATTGTGGTTTGGATTTGCATTTCCCTGATTATAAGTGATGTTGAACATTTTTTAATATACCTGTTGGTCATTTGCATTTCTTCTTGGAGAAGTGTCTTTTTAGCTCTTCTGCCCATTTTTTGACTGGATTGTTGACTTTGTTTTTGTTGAGTTGTGTGCCTTGTAGATTTTTATCAGTCCTCTATCAGTTGTATAGTGTGCAAAGATTTTTCTCCCAATTATTAGGGTGTCTGTTTGTTTTGGTTAATATCTCTTTTGCTGTACAGAACCTTTTTAGTTTGATGTAATCCCAGCTGTTTATCTTTTCCTTCACTTCCTTCACTTTGGAGGACGTGGCTTTTTTAAAAAAGATTCATTTATTTATGCATACAAGCTGAGGTACAGGCCAGAGGTGTGGGGCGGCGAGAAGGTTCACGAGAGACAGAGTGGGGAGCAGAACAGGCAGATTGACTGAAATACACTGCTGAGGGGAGCAGTGGGCGAGGCAGGAGAAGTCTGCTGCGCCATGTAGGAATCTCCCCAGCCGGGAGTCGAACTCATGTTGCTGCTGCCCACAGCTCCACAGCGCAGCGCTTAACTGCTGCGCCACCAGGGAGGCCCTGGGGGTTGTGCCTTTAAAGATTTTGCTGAGATGTATGCCGTGAGTCATTCATTGTTGTTTTATTTGCATTTCCCATATTATAAATGATTAAGAACATTTATTTTTAAATGCCTAGTAGCCAATTCCATATCTTCTTTGGAGAAGTGCCTCGTTAGCTCCCCTACCCATTTTTTTTTAAATTGGGTTATTTGTTTTCTTTCAGTTGAGTTGTATTAACTCTGTTGATCTTTGATCTCTTCTGAGATGTATGGTGTGTAAATATTTTCTCCCATTCAGTAGGATGACACTTTGTTTTGGTCACTGTCTCTTCCGCTCTACTGACCTTTTCCTTTTGTTGTACTCCCAGTTGTTTATATACTTTTTGGTTTTCCTTGCTGATGGGGACAAATCCCCAAAGCCATATCTGAAGCCTATGCCATGGAATTCTTACATGCAACTCTTTTATCCATTTTGAGTTCATTTTCACATATGGTATGAGATAGTGGTCTCATTTCATTCTTTTACAGTGGCAGTCCTGTTTACCCAGCACCATTCCTTGAAAAGGATTTCTTGGTGAGTGTATATGCTTTGTTCCTTTGTTGGAGATTAGTTGTCCATAATGTATGTTTTTATTTTTGAGTCCTCAAGTCTATTCTATTCATCTCTGTGTCTGGTTTTGTTACAGTACCATACTGTTTTAATTACTATGACTTTATAGTATAATTTGAAGCCTGCAAGTGTGAGACCTCTATTTTTCACCTTTTTAGAAGAGCTTTGGCTATTCAGGTTTTTTTCTGTTTCCATAAGAATTTTGGTGATCTTCGTTCTATTTCTTTGAAGAATGTCATTGGGATTTTTATTGGGATTGTGTTGAATCTGTAAATTGCTTTGGTTATGTTGCCCATTTTAACAATGTTGATTTTTCCTGTGCATGAGAATGGAACATCTTTCCATATCTTTGTGTTTTCTTCTATTTGTTTTAAATGTTTTATAGTTTTCCTTGTATAAGTCCTTCACCCCCTTTGTTAAGTTTGTTCTCATGTATTAATTTATTTTGGTGCGCTCTGGCTTTCTTAATTTCTTCTTCTCTTTCATTATTTGATATACTAGGAGAATTGATTTTTGTCTGTTGATTTTGTATTCTGCCATTTTGCTTAACTGACTTATTGTTTGAATTAGTTTTTCCATGCAGCTTTGGGGTTCTTTATGTATATCATCATATCATCTACAAATACTGAAAGGTTTGTGTCTTCTTTACCAATATGAATTCCTTTTATTACTTTCTCTTGCATGATTTCTCTAGCAAGCACATATAACACTGTGTTGAATGTTAGTGTTGAGAGTGGACATCATTGTCTTGTGCCAGATCTTGGTGGAAAAGCTTTCAGTTTTTAACCATTGACAATGATCCTAGGTGTGGATTTGTCATATATGGCTTTTGTTATGATACCTTACACTGCATTTGTCCCCAATTTTTCAAGGCTTTTCATCATAAATGGATGCTGAATCTTACCTAATGTTTTCTTGGCATCTATTAATAGGATCGTGTGATTTTTTTTCCTTTCCTTTTTGTTGATGTGTTGAATTACATTGATTGATTTTTGAATGTTGAACCATTCTTGTGTTCTGGTAAAAAAATATCATGTGGTCGTGGTCTATAATCTTTTCAGTGCATTGTTGGATTTGGTTTGCTGAGATTTTATTGAGGATTTTTGTCTGTTCATTAGGGAGATTGGTGTGTAGTTTTCATGCTTTGTTTTGTCTTTGTTTGGTTTTGGTATTAGAGTAATGTTGGCTTCATAAAATGTTATTGGAAGAATTCCTTCTTTCTCAATTTCCTGAAAGATTTTTAGCAGGCTAGGTATTAGTTCACCTTTGAAGGTTTAGTAGAACTCATTTATGACTTGATCTAGTCCTGGAATTTTTCTAGGGTTGGGGGAGAGTTTTGATTACTGTTTCAATTTCCTTCCCTGTGATTGGTTTGTTGAGGTTTTGTATTTCTTCCCTTATTTAGTATTGGGTGATTGTATAATTCAAAGAATCTGTCAGTTTGATCTAACTTGTCGATTTTGTTTGCATATAAATATTCATAGTCATCTCCCTTTATCCTGTAAATTTTTGTAGTGTCTGTTGTAACTTCTCTTTTGTTTTCTATCTTATTTATTTGAGTTTTCCTATCCTTTTTATAGTGAGTCTAGCTATAAATTTGTCTATTTTGTTTATTGTTTGAGAGAAACAGCTTTTGGTTTCATTGATCTTTTTAAAGACCTGTCTTTCTTATTTGTATTTCATTTATTTTTGCTCTGGTTTTTATTTCCTTTCTCCTACTGGCTTTTGGATATTTTGGTTCTTCTTTCTCTAGTTCTTTAAGATGAGAGACAAGGTTGTTTATTTGGGCTCTTTCTGGTTTCTAATTATGTGCCTGTATTGCTATATACTTCTTTCTTAGAACTGCTTTTTCTGTGTCCTATCCATTCTCAAAGGTTGTGTCCTCATTATCATTTGTCTTGAGTTATTTTTTTTTTATTTCCTCTTTGATTTCCTCATCAACCTAATGCGGGTTCAATAGTATATATTTTTTTTGCTTGGAGAGCATTATAGTATTTTCTTGTTGGAGAGCATTATAGTATTTTCTTGCTTTCCTTTTGTTAATGATTTGTAGTTCAGTACTGTTATGGTAAGGAAGATCCCTGGTATGTTTTCAGTCTTCATGAATTTGTTGATGCTTGTCTTGTGACCCAGTATGCGGTCAATCCAGGAGAATGATCCATGTGTACTTGAGAATAACGCGTATTCAACTTGTTTTGGGCACAGTGCCCTATAAATGTCCACTTAACCCATGCTGTCTAGTTCTTTGTTTGAGGTAGTTATGCCCTCATTTATTTTCTGTCTCATTGATCTGTCCATTGGTGAGAATGGGATGTTGTGTTCTCTGTACTCAAATGTGTTTTCCCCAATGTATGTTTTCAGATTTGATAGTAGTTGTCTGATGTATTTTGGTGCTTCATCATTTGGTGAGTATGTATTGAGTATTATGTTTTCTTATTGCATTGTTCCCTTAATCATTATATGGTGTCAATCCCTGTGTCTCAGTATCTTTCTTAACGTAAGTCTATTTTTCTGGTGTAAGTATGGCTGTCCCTGCTTCCTTTGGGGTGCCATTTGCCTGCAAGAATGTTTTCCATCCTTTGACTTTCAGTCTGTGTTTATCTTTGGAACTTAAATGCATTTCCTAGAGGCAGCAGAAGGTTGGATTCTGTTTCCTAACCCAACTAGATACTCTCTGTCTTTTTACTGGACTGAGTTCAGCCCATTAAAGTTTTGGGTGATTATTGATAAATAAATGTCTGATGCTACCATTTTATTCTTTGTTTGGTAGTTCTGTTTAATTCCTTGTTCAATTCTTTATGTTTATTCCCTTTTGTTTCATTCTTAAAGCTCCTTTTAATATTTCTTGCCAGGGGGTGGTTAGTGGATGCAAACTCCCTACAATTTTCTTTGTCTGAGAAAGTCCTGATTGCTCTCTCATACAAAAGGAATGCTTTACAGGGTAAAATATTTTTGGCTGGCATTTTTTGTCTTGGAGTACTTTGAATATGTCATTACATTCTCTTCTTGCTCATGGTTTTTCTTTAGAGAAATCCAACATTAGCCTAATCAGTGTTCCTTTATAGGTTACCTGTGTTTTCCTCATCATCATCTTCATTATTTTTTCTTTGTTTGGACTGTTGGGAGCTTTAATACTATGTGTCTTGTAGGTCTCCTTTTATTTTGGCAGGTAGGCGTTCTTTTTTGCTGCCTATATTTGTATGTTCAGTTCCTTCTTTAAGTATGGGAAATTTTCTTTCATTTATTTAAATAGTTTTTCATTTCCCTTCACTCTCTTCTGGGATTCCTATGATTGTTATATTCTTTCCTCATGGTGTCAGATACTTGTCAAACTGTTTCTTCCTCCTTTTTCCTTCATGTCTTGCTTTCTTTTTCTATCTTATTTCCTCATTTTCTTCACCAAAATTACTGATTTGTTCTTCCATTTGATTTTTTTACTTTCATGCTAATCTCTCAATTTTTTTTCTCTTCCATTAATCTTTTCACATTCTGAAATCCTTACTTTCTTTTTAAAAGTTTCAGTTTTGATCTTCTGTTTGTTGATTGTGTTTCTCATAGCATTTATTTCCATTTCTGAATTTTCCTTTATATCTCTGACCTGGTTTTGTTTTGTTTTGTTTTGTTTTTGAGTTTTCTTTATATTGTTCCTGTTCTTTTATTTTCTTAATCATGGCAATTTTGAATTTTATGTGATAGGTAATAAAGCTCTTCCATGTCTTTGTGGTTTTGTCCTTGATTTTGTTTTCTCTCTGAGGTATATTTTTACCCTGAGGACTTGAATAGCTACTTTTGTTTTTCGTTCTCCACATTGTGTTTTTGGGTTTGCTCTACTGTAGTTGGGGTTTTGTTGTTGTGTGAGTCCTTCTCCATCAGTGTTGTAGGCATTTACCTGGTTTTAGGCATAGCTTCTGTGGCCTTGTGGGATGTGGGGTGGTGCTGGGAGCTTTCCCTGAAGGATGTTCAGGTCTGGTTCTGGGGGCCTTGATGGCTCGGACAGTGCTTGGTTAAGTGGTCTAGTTGCTGAACCTTGCTCCCCTTTGTCGCACTGGTTCTGGGCTTGTTTCTGGTGACTGGAGGACTAAATAGAGTGTATTTTTTATCCAGTGGGCAGTTGGGCATCACTGCTGCCAGGCAGGTGCCTTGTCTTAACTGAGGCCTGCACTGGTTCTCAAGGTGCTGGTGGTTTTTCCCAAATTTAGGAGTGCTCCTGGATAGTGTCTGGTAGTCCTTGCTGTTGGTTGAGGTCCTACATTGTCTAGACTATTGAGCATCTGTTCCTCTGAGATGCTAGTGGTTCTGCATGGTGTGGGGGGGGGGGGTTAGTGCACTTCCTGGGGGTGACTGGGGGCCAGTGATGAAAGACAAGGCTCTGTGTTTCCATACTGTAGTGTGATTCTGCTCTGGAGGCACTGATCTCTGAACACTGGAATGGTTGCACTTAAAAAGGGTGGATGGGGACCAGTGATGAAGGGTGAGGTTTTATGAAGCCTGGACTGGAAATTGTGTCTGCTCCTGAGGCTTGGTCACTTAATGCTGGAATAGTTTTACTTCCCAAGGGGGGCTGGAGGCCTGTGGTGAAACATGAGTTCTGTGTGGCCCAAAACGGTGAGTTTATTTATTAGTTCAATTTATTTTGCATGTTTTTACAGATTTTTTGATTAAAACATAATGTCATCTACAAATAGAGGTAGTTTTATATCTTTCCTTTCAATCTATATGTTTTTATTTCTTTTGAATGTCTAATTGATTTGGCTAGCACTTACTGTACAATGTTCAATAGAAATGGTGACAGCAGACATCCTTTTCTAATTCCTGATATTAGAGAGAAAGCTTAGTAGGCATTTAATAATTTTTCATTGAGTGATTTAATGACTTTCTAACTCTATCTATCCAGTATTGTCAGGTAAATGGAATGTTCCACCTAAGTGAACTTTAACAAGTAATAGATCTCCAGAAAGTCTAGATTTTAGTATTTTTTATGTATCTCTTAATGGAATAATAAATGGTTTGCATACCTTCTAGAGTACAGCAGGATAAGTGTAAAGTGACATTTTTATTGATATCTCAAAACCTATGAAAAAATAATAAGAATAAGAGTCAGAATGTGTGATTATAGCAATGATTTCATCTCTTACTTAACTTTGGTAATTCTCTTAGCCATTCTGAGCTTCATTTTCATCATTTATAAAATGGTGATAATAACTGTCTTGAATAGCTCATAGGTTATTGTGAGGATCAAAGAAAATAATGTATGGGAATACTATCTGTAAATTATAAATCTACCAAAAAATGCATGGTGGTGTTATAAATGTTTATGATTTGGGAAGATGCTGAACGCATATTAACTGATTCCTACTACCAGTGGGCATTTAGAGAACAAACAAGGGACACATTCAGTATGAGAATAGCTAAACCCGAATCACACTGGTGTTGCTGGCATTAGTTGAAGATGATTTTACATTCTTCATGCTCAAGAGTAGGTCTCTTTTTAATGGAAATTTGAAAATTGTTTTAGTCTGGATTATTTAGAATTGTTGCTGTCTTCCTTATTATGGATCCAAGGAAACTTGTGTTTTCCAAGATAATATTTGGTACCCTTGGTGCTGAAAATGTACTCCAAAGGGTCCTCAGTTATATAGAGATCTTTAGGAAAGTGTAAAGAGAACGGATGAAAAATTTTTAAAAGATTTTTTTATTTATACATACAAGCTGGTGTACAGGTCAGAGGCGTGGGGCAGTGAGAGGGTTCACCAGAGACAGAGTGGGGAGCAGAACAGGCAGATCGACTGAAATACACTGCTGAGGGGAGCAGTGGGCAACGCAGGAGAGGTCTGCCGCACCATGTGGGAATCTCCCAGGACAGGCGTCGAACTCGCGTCACTGCTGCTGACAGCTCCCCAGTGCAGTGCTTAACTGCTGCACCACCAGGGAGGCCCCAAGAACAGATGAAGTTAGACCTGCTTGTTGACTAATGTTCCTCAAGTTGGCCAGGATTCTTTTTATTCCATTAAGGAAAACCTAACAACATGTACCTTTGAATTACCCTAACTTTCTATATCACAAGTGGAAAATAATTTATTTACTTTTCCTGAATCCTGTTTTATAGAAGAATGTTAAAATTAATGAGACTTATCATTTTGTCAGTGGCCATTGTTTCTGTTCAATTGATTTGAATACTTTTGGTTACAATTCTTTTGGGGAACTCAAGTATATGACAGGAAAATACATTGTCTTCATCATCTTGATAAGTAGTTTTGAATTTTCAGAAATCAAATCAGAACAGCATCCAGTAGGAGAGCACAGTGCATGTGGGTGTGAATTGCAGATTGCATTTCAGTTTTCAAATTTTATCTCAGCGACTATTCTTACAACTATATAGGGATCATGATTTGAATAATTAAGATCAAAGCTCTTCATTGTTGAACACTTGATAGGTAACAGTAAGTACAGTCCTTGAATGTTGCACAATAAAGGTGTCAGCAGTCACTCAGCCTTGATTGGCTCTTCTCAAGTTCCAAGTGATTACAGGAGAATACACACCATTTATGTATCTTTTGTTTACCAAGAACTTACATATGCCATGCCTCATATATATACCTTGAATTCCCATGGCACTGCAAAAATAGATGACAAGACCTCCATTTTACAAAAGAAGGAACATTCAGATATGTTCTGCAATTTTCCCAAGGTTATCCTCTAACCTACAATTAGTAAATTATGCTGCTGTGACTCACAGTCCCTCCGTGACTGCCATCACATCATATTTCTTTGCTTTTTAATAAAAAGCTAAGAACACATAATGAAAGCTTCATGGTCTTCGTCTGGTGGTCTCTTAATCTCTAGGTTGAATATAAATTTGTTCAGAAATTATTGAATTTTCTTTATCATGCTCCCCCATTATTTTATATATGAAGAAACTGAGGCTCAAAGGAAAGCAGGGACTTGCTAAGGCCTCATGGTGAACCATTGCATCAAACCATTACCTACACCTCCTGCTGCATTCTGAATTCTGTTACACTCTTTTGTATTATATATGAGAGTTATAGATAGATAGATAGATAGATAGATAGATAGATAGATAGATAAGGGAAACATCCTTCCAAGTTAAAATACAGATACTGATTGCACAGCATTCCCTTCCATGAATATGGAATAATTTATTTAACCATTCCTCTAATGTAAACATTTAAAATTTTCCAAGTGTACTGTGTTTAAACATTGCTACATTGAACTTCTTTTTTAATGCTTATCTGATGATTCTGAACTTTTCAAAAAGTGGAATTGCTAGTTATGTACATTTAACTTTTTAGATAAATTACAAAATTGCTCTCTAAAAAGTTTTTGGTCTCTTCCACTGATTGATATATACTAGCATTAACAACAAACTCTTGTAATTATTATGACATTGTAATACTTTAAATGCTGGTAGAAAAAGTCTTAGTCTTTCACAAAAGTATCTTAACAATATCACACATTTTATTCTTTAAGATAAGCTGAGTTTTTGGTATTTTTCAGTTTTGATTTTTCTTTTTTTAACTTTAATTTCGGGGTTACAATTTTGCTCCCCCATATGTGCATATGTTCCCCTCACGCTCCACAAAACCACCCATGCCAATTCCCCTCTGCCTCCATCCTCCATCTTCTCCTTTATGCCCCACTCTTTACTCTGGTAACCATTAAATTCTTTGGATATGTCCAAGATTTAGTCCCTATGTATTTGTCCTGTGTATTTTATTTAAATGTATATTCCACATATGATTGTAAGCATTTGATATCTTTCACTTTCTGACTTATTCCACTTAACATAATCACCTCAAGGTCATCCATCGTGTCCCAAAAAATCACTCTCATCTTTTTTGGTGGCTGAGTAGTATTCCATTGAGTATACATACCACAATTTATTTATCCATTTGTTTATTAAAGGGCACTAAAGAGATTATTTGGTCAAGATGTTTTCTGGGTTGTTTTAAACTCAAAGATTTCACTGGAGGAAAGTTGACATCCTTGTTGCTCCACTTTCCTGTCCAGAAACACTGTTTGTCATTTTTCCATTTAATTCAGGTCTTCTCTTTCATATCCTAGTAAAGTTTGAATTTGGTTCATATAGGTCCTCTCTGTTTAAAAAGAGAGAAATTCTACATTTTTTACTCTTCTCTGTAGTTTCATGATGTAATGCCGCAGAGGGTGTGTTACATCCCTGACTTTTGTCTGCTTCAAATAGGATTTTTCAGAATGAACAAATTGTAAGAAGTCCAATCAGACATTACCCTCAACTCATTACTATTGATATATAATAACACTACAGAGACTGACATAGAACAATAGAAATGGCAAGTCTGTGAAGAAATATCTGATGGATATCTCATACTCACTTCCAGTGAGAGCTTTAGATCATACTTAAAGGTCTATGATGGAACGATAAGGCCATGAAGAAAAATAAGGATGACTAATAGACAGTCAAGGATTTCAGAGCCAGTTAGCATGCAGAGCACCTTGTGCCAATCCATCATGTGACTGTTCATAGCAGTAAAAATTTGGGGGCTGTTCTAATAAGTGTGGTAACAAGCATTTAATGTGTGATCTGTTTGCAGTTCTAAAGTTGCCAAAAGTTTCAAAATGACATATTTTGTGAGATTTTGATTAGAGGTTGTTGAAATCATTTTGCCATTGGAGGTCAACAGTGTTTGTGAACTAGGTGTAATGTTTATAGAATCTGAGAAAGAGGAGGAGTTTGTGTTCTCTGTGTTAATTATTCTGTCACTCTAGTTAAAACATGGGAACAAAGGACCTTCTAGAACCAGCTTGAGAACTCCAGAACCCACTTATATACCTCCATCAACTATATACTGAGAAGGCTTCCATAGGGCTATACAATTGTTCGATTAATGAACAAAAATACCTACCATACTCTAAATGCTCTGTCTTGAAATTACACTCATTCACACCAGGTCTACTTTGGATATAGTGGCCATATTTTGTGCTGGATCTACCGTCAACTTCTTTTTGACTTTGGGCATATGATTTCAATACTTCTGTCCATTTTCATCACTGAGGAGTGAAGCATCAGGTTGAGGCATTTTATTAAGAGACTTTTAAATTAAAGGTGCTTTACAATCCAAAGATTATGTATCTGATTAAAACCAGTGACTCAGAGCTACAGGGAGACAGCTACTGAGTTTCCTGAAAGAAAGGACCTTGTGACAGAGTCCAGAAATGTAATGGACTGAAATTCAAGAAAAGGTGGGGTGCTACAGAGGGATTCAAGCCTCATATAGAGAAATGGGGGTGCTCAAATAGTATTGAAAACTCTTTCCAGTCTGTGAGAGTCATAGAATTAGGGACTGTGTTTTGGAATAGACCAATGGTGTGCCACCAGGCAGGCTAATTTCATTAAACTCATTTTCTTAAGCTATGTAATGGTGTATGTAAGAAAGCTATTGAACTTTGTAAACTAATCAAATGGGAAGGACTTTTAATTTTGTTACTTTATTTTTTATTATTTTTAAATTATTATTACTTTGTTATTATACATTAATTCCATGTTTATTATGCACAAATAAATATTGTATATATTATATTATGTTCTAATTTGTTGGTGTTAAGAACGCTGATAACTTCAACCATAGTAGAGAAGTATTATTTGTTTCTTACAAATCAGTGATTGTACATTGGTTCTATCATTTGGGGAAATAGAAAACTCAGGTCAGAGAAGTAGATTAGAAATAAACTGAAGAGGTTGTTTTTTCCATCTCCTGTCTCTGTTCCCAATCCAAATTGTACAGATAAAACAGATAACAGTCTTCTTTTCGGGAGATTCCTTCTGTATCTCTTTGGAAACCTCAAATACTTTCTGTCACTGCTCAGTGGCATTTATTTTGCTTCAGAGAAACAAATGTCATATGTATGCATTTGTATATTTTAGTATGCTGTATGCTCTATGCAATCACACATACACATATCTACAAAGATAACTCAGAAACCCAGTGTGTATATTCACTCCCACACCTGTACATTCACAAATACGTGAATATTCATGTTGTATAAGCATGCTGCTTTTGCATATGTTGCATATGACTAGCAGTAACAGTATCTCTCTAGCACTGTATAGAGAGTCTTAATTTTTTGAAGGGCTTTAGAAAACAGAGACCAAGTGACTACAGATATGAGACGATTTTACAATGAGTTACTATCCTAAAAGGATAGAGTACCAGAAGGACAAGAAACCATAATTTTGGTTATTTCGTGCATATCATAATACTTACTCCTTTTATATGTCAGATTCTGCAAATATATTATTGGATAAAATTCAGATATTCTTCAAGACTCCTAAAGCTGGAAAAGATTTTAGTGATAGCCCAATTCAAACTGTTTCATGGTATTGATGAGGCCAGAGATGAAAAAGAGCTTGTCCAAGGGCAAACAGTGAATTAGTGCTAGGGCTGAACAAGGGTTAAAATCCTGTGACTTCTAGCCCATTACCCTCTCTATTATCTGGTACTTAAACATTTTTGTTCAGCAGAGATTTTTCTCTATATCCCCAACACCTAGTACAGCAGTTAGTATAAAATAAATGCTCATTACATGCTAAATTAACATGGAGTTACACTATTTGTACATAAGGCTTTGCACCTATTCTTGGGTAAATCATAAAGGATATCTATGTTTCAGTCAGCTTGTTTTAGGCCAGAAGACATCCTCAAAATTCTAGGGATAAAAGGAACATACCTCAACATGATAAAGGCCATATATGACAAACCCAGAGCCAATATCATTCTCAATGGTGAAAAGCTGAAAACTTTTCCCCTGAAATCTAGAACAAGAAAAAGATGTCTACTGTCACCACTGCTTTTCAATATAATACTGGAAATCCTAGGCAGAGCAAAAAAGAGAAGAGAAAGGCATACAAGGAATCCAAATAGGGGAAGAAGTAAAGCTATCACTATTTGCAGACGATATGATAATGTACATAGAGAACCCTAAAAATGCCATAGAAAAACTAATCAAATAATCAATTTAGTAAAGTAGTGGGATCCAAAATCAGCACACATTTTTTGACTGGATTGTTAGCCTTGTTTTTGTTGATTTGTGCGAGTTCCTTGTAAATATTTGTTATCAGTCCTTTATTAGATGTATTGTGTGCAAAGATCTTTTCCCAGTTGGTAGGGTGTCCGTTTGTTTTGGTTAATGTCTCTTTTGCTGTACAGAAGCTTTTTATTTTGATGTAATCCCACCTGTTTATCTTGTCCTTCACTTCCTTCGCTTTGGGGGATGTGTCCTTAAAGATTCTTCTGAGATGTATGTCGTGTAGAGTTTTGCTATATTTTCTTCTATAAATTTCATGGTTTCAGGTCTGACGTCTAGGTCTTTTATCCATTTTGAGTTGGTTTTTGTGCAGGGTGTGAGGCAGTAGTCCAGCTTCATTTTTTTGCATGTGGCTGCCCAGTTTTCCCAGCACCATTTATTGAATAGACTGTCCAAAGAAGAAAAGCAAATGGCCAACAGATACATGAAAAAATGCTCAACATCACTTATAATCAAGGAAATGCAAATCAAAACCACTATGAGATACCACCTCACACCTGTGAGGATGGCACACATTAAAAATATAGGCAACAACAAATGCTGGAAAGGATGTGGAGAAAAAAGGAACTCTTCTACACTGCTGGTGGGAATGTGAACTGGTCCAACCACTATGGAAAGCTGTATGGCGATTCC
>PVIJ01011377.1:0-54998 GCA_004024925.1 Scalopus aquaticus
GGAGGGAGCCGGAGGGAGGGAAAGGAAAGGGCACAAAATGGAATAGAAAAGAACACAAGGGACCATGGAGATGGATCACGGGTGAATTGGTGGTGGGCTACCCAAGGGGAATGCAAAATGTAAAAGACATAAATAACAATAAAAATATATATTATATAAAAAAAACCAAATAAATAAAGTTGAAATTGAAATTTAAAAAAAAAAGAGCCCTGTTCAGCCAATGTCTTAATTTCAGATTTGTGATTCCCTGAGCATAGAACCCAGCTGAGCCTACCTGAAACTTCTGAACCACAGGAATGGTGAGATAACGAATTTGTGCTGTTTTAAGGTTCTAAGCATGTTGTAATGTTAACAGCAGTGAATGAAAGCCTAACTGAGACAAATAAGACAGTATATGAAGAAGGATAGAATTCGACGTTTGGTGGTAAACTTAGCATGGTATATATGTTCATGTGGGATCTTGGTGATGCATACTTGAAACTTATAAAAGTTAAAATGTAATATTACTTTAATAAAATAGAAAGATATATAGATGATAGACAGATATATAGATAGATAAAAAGAAAGCTAATAAAAGGGACAATAGTATATTTGCCTTCACATTTTCAACATAAATATTTCAACATAGAGTTTAAATGTCAGAAAAAGTTTGATTTGCAAAACTTTTTAAATTTTCAGTAGATAAAGCAATCTGTATGGCTGAAAAATATATGGGAGGTGGGAGGAGTGAAGGTGATAATCTGGCAGGGGATTTACACTAAAAATTAACATTGAAAATTACCCAGGGGAGATGAATCATTCAATCAACCAGCATGTATTGTTTCCCTGCTATGGATAAGGCATTAAGCTGAGCAATTGAGATAAAGATTAATTAAACAGGGTCCTAGTAATAGATCCTGTAAGTAATAGAAAAAATAAAATGAAATGTGAGAAATTACCTATAATTTCTATAGGTAAGAATTACATGGTAGGATAGTAAGAAACTGACAACAGTTGCAGGGAATAGTTCAATCCAATACCATTTCTCTTCAATGTCACTAAAATCTATCACTTCTTTTCACCTTTTTCTATCCACATAAACATTTCCCTGTATCAGACCAGAAGCACTGAGCTAGATTCCTACCATAGTTTTTAACCAGTCTCCTTACCACCACACTCACCATCACCTAACTCATTATCGTCTTCTAAAATGGGACTCTAATCACATCACTCTTCTGTATAAATTTTTTCAGTTGGTTCTCATTGTCTTTATATAATTTTCAAACTTTAAATTGGCCCATGTGGTCTTCTATCTCCTGACCCCTGTCCTGTCCAACTTCATTTCCTACAATATATGCACTAAGTCCTTTGTTCCAGCCACATTGAAATTATATGAGCATTTATGTTCTCTCTTCTTTGTACCTTGGTAAATACTGCCCCATCCAAACTAAGTATCAATTAGTCATCCCTCAATCCAGTTCAGACTTAAGTTCTCTTAAGCTTTACAGACACAGCATGAATACTCTTCCATGCATCGATTTTATATTCTGATTTGTTCTTAGCTATTTCCTTGTCTTTCATCTCTCCTATAGTGTGATATCCCAGGGGACAGAAACCATGTATTACTCCCCTTTGTGTCTCAGGATTCATAGCAATGGGTATTCAGTAAAGATATGTGTGCTGGTGGGTGTTCAGTATGCTACTGGAAGGAAAACATCAAAAAAATCAAAGGACTCAGCATTGTTAAAAACTGAGAAAACGTTGAAAATTGGGAGTAGACCATTGTATCTAACAGTGAGGAAGTTCTTGGTAATCTTAGCAAGACAGGGTGGTTCAATGAGATGAAAAGCCAACTGGGAGCTTCAGAAGCAGAGACAGTGCTTAAGTGCTTCAGTTCAAGAAAATGTCTGAGACCCACCCCCATTTCGAAGAGCAAATGTTGGCCAGCAGATCAGATTAAGACCCAGGATGAATGAGGAGATATGTGAAAGTTATAGGAAAACACACAAGACCAAAAGTTTAGGACACAGGAACAACTTTCCAAAGATAGGTTTAAGAACAAGAAAATAGAGAACAGGGGTGAAAATTGAGCAAAAGGGAATAAGCGGACAGCAGCTCCCAGGTAGAATAGATGGGGGTTGCCTGGAATAGATGTGGGCTTCTTTTTCTAACACCCAGTGCACAGAGAATAGAGACAAGGGTTGCAGGTAGGAAAAGGATTGGCTGATATAAAGAACCAAGTGTAAGCAAGACAAGAAGAGAGGTGGGAAGGTTAAAGTAGAAGGTGAAGACCGGACTAGATCAAGTCCATCGGCTGAAGAGAAGGAATCAGAGAAGAGGAAAAAAAGAGTTGATGTCAAGAGTAGAGGCCAGAGGTGATAGAGTCCTAGGCACCCAAAAAGTTAATATTGGAATGAAGGAAAAACTCTTTTCCTTCAAGACTGTGGGGGGAAAATGAGCTTAATATATGTGTGCTCCTTAGGTGAATCTGCAGGTGAAAACAGGAAAAATCCAAGGAGACTGCTCAGAAACTGCTATAGTCTCTGTAAATTATGAAACAAGGCCAAAGGCTGAGAATGAGAGGGATGAGAAGAATGACATGAGTTTAAAGGTTTGGAACAGCTGCCTCAAGAGAAATTCTAAAGGAAGCCAACCAGGGACAAGTGAGAGGATTGCCAAGCTGCATTGAGAACCCAGCTGAAGTCAGATAATAAAAGAATAACGATATTTTCCTGCATTTTAATTTTCATACACATACAAAAAATGTTGTCCTGCTTGCACATGTTCCTACATCCACCAGAGAAAGAAACTGAGTTTGAAAGAAAACCCGACTGAATTTTTTTTATTAATTTCCTTATTAAAATGATTTTGCAGCTATCTGTGGTTGATATACAAATATCTGAAAATCAAATGCTTTTGTAAAACACGACCATATGTATTTTCTGCTTGTGTGTGTGTTTCTACCTTCTCATACTTGCTCTAAAAAAAAAATTACAGGTGGGGGGGAAATCATCAGCCATAGGGTTTTGTGGATCACACAGCCCCATGCAATTAAGATGCCATTGTTAATTTTCAAATTGTCATAATCCATTTGAGAATTTAAGACAATTCAAAAAACAATTATGACTGAATGAAAAGTGAATTGGGCAATCAACTGAGATGAAATTCAGCCCAGAGAAACAAAACGTTGAGGAAAAAAAAAACCCTAGCTTATGGGAAGAATGAAAGCATATGGAAGTGACTGATTGTGCAGGGATGGTCTTTAAAGACCAAGGTTACTTAACAAGAAGCAAGCAGGGGGTTGTTTTACACTGAATGAGATTTAGCTGTTTTGCTAAGTGAGCAGATCTGACTTTTTCATGTTTAAGTTACACAATAAAAATTTTGACACTTGCCCAGATGCACACAGATATAACTACATGTTGTTTACCTAAGACTATCATATAGCAGCAAATAAACAAAACTAGTCCCCACAGACATTTTGGAGCAGCTTGTAGCAAAATAGAACTTTGATTCAGCTTGTTCTAATTCTGTGAAGAAAGATTAATTTGTAATGCATCGAAATGAAATATTTTACCCTACATTAGCAAATTCAAATCATATCCTGTATCTTTTGTTTTATGAATTTGAAATGTAGATAGCAGGATCACCAGCATCAAACAACTTCAAAACAACCTAGAAATACTGAGTGGAAGTCTCTACACTAATGTGTCCTGAATGAATTTTTAAAAATTCTTATTCTGGAAGTTTACACTGGTCAACAGTGAGATCATTACTGACTTAAAAAGGCCCAAATCTGTAGTATCTTGGTGTGCTGATCATGAATATAACACTGAAAATTTTTTATTAGCTCTCGTTTTGAAGATATTTCATATAATTCATTTCATATGTTTTACTGTGTAAATTTATCCAGTAGGAGGGCAACAACATCCTAAATCAGCCTGGAATGATGTAATTTTGCATCGCATTGCATAATACCATCATGCACACATCATCCAGAGTTGATTGCATCATTTTCTGATGCAATGCAATTCTACTGCCAGGCGGCTGTTGAAGTAAGCTGACATCAGCAGTGCACTATAGAAAGTCCTGTCGAAAAGGTTGAGCATTGAAAATATTTCAGACTTTGTGTGAGACAGTTTAAGCTACTGTTCCATAGAACTGTTATTATTTTATCCATTTAGGCACAATACAGAACAGTAATGCCTCGAAAGTGCATTGATAGCGTGGACAATTTCTTTTTTTTTTTTAAAGATTTATTTATTTATACATACAAGATGGGGTACAGGCCAGAGGTGTGGGGCGGCAAGAGAGTTCACCAGAGACAGAGTGGGGAGCAGAACAGGCAGATCAGAAACACACTGCTGAGGGGAGCAGCGGGTGAGGAGGAAAGGTTTGCCGCACCATGTGGGATTCTCCCTGGCCGGGCATCGAACTCGCATCGCGTGCTGTCAACAGCTCCACAGCGCAGCGCTCAAACGCTGCGCCACCAGGGAGGCCCAATAGCGTAGACAATTTCTGCTCTATTTGTGGGGAAGTGACATTTGCCAAGCAGAAGAAAAGTATCACTTCTCAAGTGAAGAAGGCTTATCATCTTTACTTCAGATGCAAGGTTGGTGACCAAGACAAGCCTTGGGCCCCACATCTATGCTGTGCTACATGTAAAACACAGTTTTCACAGTGGTTAAATGGCAAAAGTCCATCAATGCCGTTTGCGGTCCCCATGGTGTGGAGAGAGTCAAGCAACCACATAAAAGACTGTTACTTCTGCTTGATTCCTCCTCTTTCCGGCAGAATAATGAAGCAAAAGAAGTCGAGAATCTTCTACCCAAACATTCCGTCTGCTTTGAGACCAGTTCCACATGGTGAGGGACTTCCTATTCCAGAACCTCCAGCAGAATCTTCTCTTGATTCTTCTGATGAGGACAAGTGTGAGCCGACCTGTTCTTCTCCTGCTCCACCAGCATGCAGTGATCCAGATTTTCACTGTGGTGCATCATCAACCACACACAGACTAACAGGAAGAACTAAATGACCTAGTTCGTGATTTGGACTTATCCAAGAACAAGGCAGAATTGCTAGGATCAAGACTCCAACAATGGAATCTTCTAGAAGATGTCACAATTACTTGATATTGAAAGCGCCACCAGCAGTTGGAGCCTTTCTTCAGAAAAGAAAGTACTCTGGTATTCTGTTCTGATATTGAGGGCCTCATGAATGCCTTGGAAATCACTCATGACCCACAAGAATGGAGACTATTTCTAGAGTCTTCGAAATTGAGTCCTAAGGCTGTGCTTTTGCACAATGGAAACCGTCTTCCATCTATTCTATTCTTGAAGAGCTGTACAGGAGACAAGCGAAGAAACAGAAGAAGTTGTCTATGACTTGATTTTTTACAGGTATTAACCTGTATATAGTATTAAGCCTATTACTATTGGCATGCATTTTCTGATGTAAACATCAGTTTATTGCAGATTACAAAATAACTAGAGCCAAAATTAGAATTTGTCATATTCATGTTGAGCACAAACAAATTGATAGAAAATGACTAATTTTATTTCGGTAACATGACTTTTGTAAAAATTTGTTGACCAGTGTTATATGCCACCCAAGCAAATAGGCCCACGTAGACAAGTCAAATATTACTGCATTATGGCTTTTTTCATTTTTAATTCTACTTGCTAAACCTTTATTCTCCTCCAAGCCATTTTCTTCTATTCCAACCTTTACTCTTTGCCTTTCTAAAAGGTATTAGCCAGGATTCATGTCTAGTCTGATGCTTTCCTTGGTAAATCACGTTCCATGATGATCTTTCTCATAGTTTGATTTCTCAAAGTTTGTACTCATTCATTCATTCTCTCATTCATGCACCAAATGGGACCTTCATAGCATCAAGTTCAGTGTTCTCCAAGAAATCAGAGTGAATATAGTCTATGCCTCTTTAGGTCACAGTAAAGTTGCTAGGCACAGTAAAGTTTATTTTAAAAAGTATATGTAATTATCTGTTTCTTTCAAAAAGGTTTAAAGTCACTGGCTATTTAAAACTAGTTACAGGGGTCTCCCTGGAGGTACAGGGGTTAAAGTCGAAGTGCTATCAAGCTATTGCCAGCCACCTTGGCATGAGTCCAGTCCACCTTGGCATGAGCTAACCCACATGGTGCAGCAGACCTCTCCTGTCTCACCCGCTCCCCTCAGCAGTATATTTCAGTAAATCTCCCTATTCTTTTTTGTTTTGTTTTGTTATTTCATTTTTTTTCAATTGTTATTTTTATTTATGTCTTTTACATTACTGTATATTCCCCATAGGTTTCCCACCACCAATTCACCCGTGAACCATCACCACAGTCCCCTGTGACCCCCTCTCCCCCGTCTGAGCCCCAATTCTCCCCCTCTCGCTGATTGTTGCGCCTGTATTTGGTTCCTCTATATTCCTGTTATAAGTGAGACCATTTGATATTTTTCTTTTTCCTTTTGGCTTATTTCACTGAGCATGATCCCTTCTAGTTCCATCCATGTTGCTGTGAATTGCATGTGTTTATCTTTTTTGGATGCTGAATAGTATGCCATTGTGTATATGTACCACATTTTCTTGATCCAGTCATCTATTTTTAGGCATCAGGTTGTTTCCATACCTTCGCTATTGTAAATAGTGCTGCAATAAACATGCGGGTGCATGTATCCTTTTGAATTAGTGTTTTTGTGTCCTTTGGGTATATTCCCAAAATGGTATTGCTGGGTCGTATGGAAGCTCCACTTTTATCAGTTTGAGGAAACGCCATACGGCTTTCCATAGTGGTTGGACCAGTTTGCATTCCCACCAGCAGTGTAGAAGAGTTCCTTTTTCTCCACGTCCTCGCCAGCATTTATTGTTGCCTGTTTTTTTAATGTGCACCATCCTCACAGGTGTGAGGTGGTATCTCATAGTGGTTTTGATTTGCATTTCCCTGATTATAAGTGATGTTGAACATTTTTTCATATAGCTGTTGGCCATTTGCTTTTCTTCTTTGGAGAAGTGTCTTTTTAGCTCTTCTGCTCATTTTTTTTACTGGATTGTTGACTTTTGTTTTTGTTGAGTTGTGTGAGTTGTTATCAGTCCTTTATCAGATGTATTGTGTGCAAAGTAAATCTCCCTATTCTGTTCCCAGCTCTGTCTCTGGTGAGTCTTCTCCCTCTCCACAACTCTGGCCTATATCCCAGTTCTTGTATACATAAATAAATAAAAATAAATCTTTAAAATAAAAAAAAGCTAGTTACAGTACAGAAACAAAGTTCACAAAATAAAAGTAAAAAGTCAATAAAGGAGAAGGATAAAATTATATCAAAACTTTCCCCTGAATTTCTAGATGCTAAAAAGGGGAAATAAACAAATCATAAAGCTTTCATTCTCTAATTTAAAAAAAAATTCCTATTTTAAAAAAATCTAAATTGAGAAAAGACAACCAAAAAATGGCAGTATTGATACTACTAATCACACAACCTCAGAATCCTTCACACAGCATTCTAGTGAACAGTTATTAATAAATCAAGAGTTGCCACCCAAAATAAACCCTCCTCACCACCTCTGGTATAAATGATGCTCTTTTCACTCAAGAAATTTACCACTTAAAAAAAATAGAACATGCATACCAATAAAAAACTGAAGAATATTTTAGAGCTAAGCTGTGTGGTGCCGATTATCTTCTGCTTCGTCTAGCCCTGATAGCACTGAGTGTAGTCCTTGCCCATAATTAGCACATATAAACCTTTGCTCAATTGATTTACAATGCCTATGAATGCAGAGAAGGAAAGAACCTAGTAGTGAGAGATCTACCTCAAAAAGGAGGGACAAAAAGGAGAAACTGAACTGGGTTTTCAAAGAGGAGTGTTTGTTGAATGAGTAAACTAACGTTTTGAGTCAGTTAGCCTTTTGAAAATTCTAAAATAGTGTAAGTAAAACCATTGCGTGTATACTCTTGCTAGTGACTTCTTCACTTGATGTGCATTTTCCAAATAACCCCTTGTTCATCTCAGACTGAACCCTGCATTCTCCTCCTTTAGACTTTAGCACATCAAAAATCCATAGCTAATGATTTAATTTATTAGCCTTTACCAGCCACAACTCAAGAAATTGGGGGCACTTGTTGATGTCCTTGACTTTATCTTCCTGAAATCCAAACAGGTTTTGTGTCATCTAAGAACGTAGAGGTTCCTTGTAAGATTACGAGTTCAAGCAGTAAAAAGGCCATTTTAATTGCATCAATAATCCACTCGACAGAACCTATTAAATTTGTCTGCTAAATCATCCTTTCAGTTTTCAAAAAAGAAGCTCATTCTCATTTCCCTCCTGTTGCTGGTAGTTAGAGGTTGCAATATGCAAAAACCTATATGCTGTAGTCCCCCTCAAATCAGTAAGTACTCAAAATTGTGTGCAAAATATGAATAAAATATTGATTTCATTAAAAATGTTAAGGACTACTTAATTCAAAAACATTTTATATGTTTGCATATTTATTTCTAAATTTGCATATTTGTTTGCATATAACTTGTAAAGATGAATGTTAATTATACTTTAAAATCATTTATAAATTGTAACTAAGAATGTTGTATGAATTTTTAAAACTGCCAAATTCTCAAGTACCACTAATTATAAAGTGTCATATAAAGTACACTGGAGCAGACCTCATATTGAAAAAATATTGAGATTTTGACAAATAGAAAAGCAGAATTATTAACTGTGCTTGCTGATTAAATGATACCTGAGGCAAGCGAAACTTAAGTGACACTCCGTGTTTTTCCAAAGCATTCATTTACCTTCACTGAATTATGATGAGAAACTTGTACTTCTAACCAGAAAATATTTTATCTGATGCCTTCACATTATCCCAACTTTAAATGTGAGCTTCTGAAAATTATTCCATATTTTAACTGTAAATATTCTGAAAATGACAAAGAGTAAGCAAATAAGAATCAAAATAAGTGATAAGGCTATTCCTGCAGCACCATGTGTCAAATGAGGTGAGCTGAAAAGATTTGACTGTGCACTAATTGGAGTTGTAAAATGTTTCAAAGTAATTTAAAAAACATTTACACAAGGTCAGATCTGAACTGGTTTCCAAAAAAAACCATAGAGAAGAATGAAATGTCCAAGTAATTACACTGGGCATGTAGATCTAACACTCTATCTATTAAATTGGGCATGAAATTGGACTTTTTAAAAGTACAGTAGGTCTTACACTATAAGTCTCTTGACAATTTCCTATATTTTTGATAAAATGTTTAATTATCCTAAGCACAGATATGCCACAGATAGGAGCTATTGCTCATGTATCGATTTCCCTAAATTAGCAACTGCTATAAGTCAATTTCTCTTTAAAATTTTTAAAGCGTAGCAGCATATTGAAAATTAACTCAACTTCAAAATGTTCCAACAGCCATAGCCTTACCAACAGCAAGAGACATTGTTACCAGTTTCTGTTTCTCCACCACCATCATGCCCCTTGTCTCTGCTAGTTTAGGGTTGATTTGTAAATGTCTTACTACAGGAAATAATTAATGCTAAATTATTCCATGTTGTTATACTATCAGTGTCCTATCTGTATCCATACTAATATAATTAGAGATAAAGTCGACACTGAAATAGCAAGTAGCTCTTAAAGTTCCATGCATGTTAAGTAGCATTTACTGCGCTGGCAGAATAGAACTTAGATCTTGAAAATAATTTGATATTAAAAGACAAAAGTAAACAAATTAGATTGTAAGTTTGTTTTTCCCCCCTGGGTATTAATCAGCCCTAGCAAACCTTGTATTGTACTCTTCAAATCTGTGTTAATCAGACTTTAGATTTTAAAGCAAAAGGAAAAAAACTGTCTCCCTCTGGTGGGGAATATAACAAGTTTTTCTTTCTTTTTTTTTTTTTTTGTAAATTTTTTCCTGCAGTCAAAGTCAGATAAGTTCATGATGCTCTAAAAGATTATCCTTAAATAACTAGATTTTATCATCTTTTGAACGTAGCCAACAGTCAGAAATCCAGACTCAAAAATGACCTTTACTTCCTTCATTTTTCCTGAGGAAAATAAAAGGATAAAAGAAGGAAAAATATAAAACCAGTATCAGGAGTTACCAGCATCAATCAAAGTTACATGAAATACCCAGCATCTAAATGTATTGTGTTGCAAAGGTCCTACTAATGCCTGTTTGCCTGTTGCAAAAGTTGAACTAAAGTCTCTCAATAAGCAGTTTCAGAAGATGAAGATTTTAGAAGTCTCCCTTTATCAGATCATCTGTAAAGAATTCCGTCCTTTCTTTGTGATGCTGAAACACTCTCCCAGAGTCTCCAAATAACACCTATTTCCTTACATCAGTATTTTATAAGTCAGTCTTTTCAGTAAGACTAGGGGCCCATGCATTATGCATCCCTAAGTTGTCAGTGGTTAGGATGGGATTCAGCCACCAAGAGAAACTTATTCCTGTTCTAGGTGGTGTGGAAAGCCATGGGTATACACCATGGACAAGGCACACGTGGTCTCTGCCTTCATGAAACTATAATCTCTTGGGAAATAATGGGTTGATCTGGAGCTTGTTTAATCATAGAAACAATACACTAAACAGTAGCTACCAGTAACAAAACCCTATGCAATCCATATTGTAGTTGAAATGAACTAAAATTTCCTTTTTAATAGAAAGTACATTTATCCCTAAAAGTGCTCCAGGGTTATTTTGTTTGTGATGTGATAGAATTTTGAAGTTTGTATGCCAGGCTCCATCATTCAACAAGAATTCATCAAATGCCTAAGTGTTAGGCAAAATGGCGAACAGGGAAAGTCAGATAATTCACAAGTAAACTAAATTTTAGAAGTTGAATCTAGCATGTGATTTATGTTATGAAGGAAAAAGGATAAGGCGACAGAGGATGGGGTATAACAATCAGAGTTCAAACAGGAAATCATTTTTTTACTCAATGGTATAATTGGGAAGAGTTTAAAAAAGGAGTTATTTAAAAGGCCTGGGCAACATTAAGTAGGCCAATATGCAACAGTAAAAAGAGGCAACCAATACTACCCTGACTTGCATGAGTAGTAGGATATCAGATACCAGAACCAAAAGACAAAGGTGAAGGAGGGGCCCCCAAGCAGGAAATGTGGCTGGTTTGCAGTTCAAACCACCATGGTAATGCATTGCTGTCACTCTCCTCCTGCCGAGTCTCCCACTTGTCAAACCCAACCAGAAGCCAAAGAGCTGATGTCCCTAAAGGTCCACTCCCCGTGACATGTGGGAAGAGGGTCTAGAGTGACACAAAAAGACCATGTTTGTAGAGAGTCATTAGCTCACCCAATGTTGGAATATATGACATTGAAGCTAAAACCTGGGTATATTTGTGCTTATTTTGTTTTTTAATGGAGCCCACAGCCAAGGAGAGGCTTTGAGTCAAGAAAAATCTTGATGGTTTAACTCTAGAGTTAATTAGATATGAGATCTGGGATCATCCACTTCACATTTTAAACTACAGAGTAAAACAAACAGGCTGAACAGGCTGATGGTCCCTTTCAGCTTGAACCATTTGGGGTTCTCTGAATTTCCTGATTCTTCTTCCTCCTATTAGCTCCCCCCATGATGTTTCAGTGGCATGAGTGTAAACTGAACATTTATATGTGAGGGACTGCCTAAATTTTTTGAGAGTTGATAGTCTCAGAAGTGAGGGGAAAAGGAAATCAAAAAACTATCTCTACTGATCTTACTCATGGAGTTTGGTACAAAGACTCTGACCTATGTATGAAAGTCGATTAAGAGACCTGTATCATGTCACAATCAAACTAACACCTCTTCCTGGAAAATGGTTTAATTAAAATTATCCCAAGTACATGATTTTACTCCCCTTGATGACTTCACCAAAGAGTTTTTTCAGTCTCAGTCAAAACTATTTACAAATCACATTTTAAATTTAAAGAAAATTCAAATGACATGGATCTTCTTATTTTGCAACCAACATATACGAGACTTTATTGTGACTGTCACAAGAGAAAGATACTAAATTAAATTATTATTCCTATCTCAACTGCCTCTTGGGGTAGGAAAAAGTTCACACACCAGTATAAGGGCTGATACACACGGATACATCACTGAAAAACATAAATGAGCACAGTACCATAAGTACAAATTGACTGAAATCTGGTACATTTCTCTTTTATTTTTTTCTTATATTCATGGAGACTAGCCTTGGGGTACTATGTAACCTGTCAAAACTCAACAGTAAAAGGGTAGACATTTTCAGTCCAAAACTTATTCATTCATGGACTCATTTATTCACTGTTGATTTACTAAATGCCAGATGCCAACATTTGTGTTTTATTTTTTATTTTTTTAAAGATTTATTTATTTATGCATACAAGCTGGGGTGTAGGCCAGAGATGTGGGAAAGATGGTGGTGAGAGGATTCATCAGAGACAGAGGGGGAACAGAACAGGCAGATAGACAAAATATACTGCTGAGGGGAGCAACAGGTGAGGCAGGAGAACTCTGCGGCCCATATGGGAATCCCCCTGGCTGGGTATCGAACTCATGCTTGCATGGCTTTGGATAGCTTCATAGTGCTGCGCTTAACCCATTGTGCCATCAGGGAGGCCCAACATTTGTGTTTTATGATAATGAAGAGCCAATACCAATCCTCACGACCTGATCCATCCAGGGAGAGCTGCCACCACCATGCCTTAATAATTATACACGATACCATTCATGGCACCTGTAAGTGCAGAATATCCTTCTAATGCCAAAAAAGAGACACAATTTTATTATATGTTAATGAGAAAAACATAACAACTCAAGCTACTATGAAGTAAATATCCTTTCAATAAATTTGTATTGATTCATCATGGCAGTTTCTACATATATTTAAAAGGAATTGGTGCAACCATTTGAAAGACATACTATTTTGCCACCTACAACATATCATGTGCATATGGAGTTGTGCTCTTCTTGCCAGGAAGTTTAACTCCCTCCCACCCCCAGCAATCTGCAGACTTCGGATACGGAGATTCTTTGCTGAAGCTTCTAATGACTATAAGCCAAACTATGACATCCAACATCCATTGCTCCAAAGTACTAATACCATAAAACCAATGTTATGTATATAGTGCTACCCTGTGTGTCAGCTCAAATGATATTACTTGCTTGTCTCAAAAATCTCACAGAGTTTGTATGAAAACAGTTATCGGATGTCTTACTTTTAATCTCTTCCACATCCCACCAATTTCTGACTCAGGCACACTGGGATGAGGGCAAGAAAAAGGATGGGTCATAAAGGAAGCCTATGCTCTACTACAAAGACAATGCCTTTTGGACAAAGCTGTGTTTCTGTTTCTCTATTTTACCCAACCATATCCCTATCCCCAAAAGAGACTTCTCCATCTCTCAGATAAATGCACTGTTAATCACACCGAAAGATGTGCCCAGGAATGTCCAAATCCCACCAAATCCCAAAGGAAACCACAGCTTGACCTGCCACTAGGTACCTCTGCATGCTAGGGAACAAGTAGAAAACAGATGCATGATGAATGTGCTGAAAGGAAGGAGGGATGCCATTCCTTCTGATGGGAGTTCCTAGAAAGTAAGTTTGACCTGGGTTTAAAAGAGTAAGTATACACTGACCACTTGGTGAAGAGGATGAATGATCATCCAGGATGGGGGAAAATGATAATAGAAGGGATTTGGAACTTAGAAAGAAGCATAAGGAAAAAGATTTTCTTATTGGGTAACAATTATTGGCTAAAGTGGGTTGTGAAGGCAGGGTTGACAACTGCATGAAGAAAAAGGGTGATACAGCTGGGGAAGACATCATCCCCAAAGGAGCAGATGGAAGAAGAAAAGAGATAAATGCCATGATGAAGGCAGAACCTCTGGCAGAAGTGATCTTTTCCTCCTTCAAACTCCTTGGTAAGTTTCACTCTACTCATATAATACTTACAATAGATTACCTTGCTATCAGTAATTTATGTTCTTGTCTTTTCTCCTCTATTGAATTGTAATAAATTCACACAGAGGGCAGCAGTGTGATTGAATGGAAAGGATTTTTACCTAGATATTATGTTGAAATCTTAGCACTTTCACATATGTGACCTCCACCAAGGCTCATTCTTAGCCTCTGTTCTTTATAAAATATGGATGGTAATGCCTACACCTCAGAGTTGTTTTAAAGACTAAGTGAGTTAGGGCCTCCCTGGTGTGCAACGGGTTAAGTCGCAGCATTATGAAGTTGTCCAGAGCCACTGCTGCACGAGTTCGATACCTGGCCAGGGAGCTTTCCACAGGCGCAGCAGAACTCTCCTGCCTCGCCCGCTGCTCCCCTCAGCAATGTGTTTTGGTTGATCTGCCTGTTCTGCTCCCCACTCTGTCTCTGGTGAACCCTCTCACCACCCCATACCTCTGGCCTGTACCGCAGCTTGTATGCATAAGTAAATAAATCTTTAAAAAAATCTAAGTGAATTAAGTAATACATGTGATATCAAGCACACAGTAGACACACACCAAATATGTTTCTTCCCCAATCCCACTCCATGTTATGTTCTTCAGGCTATTCTTCATGTCTTTTATATTGCTGGTTCATAAAGTTTCATGCAGTTGGTGCTCATTACAGACTGAGTGTGAAGCATTTGCATTTCATTCCAGATCATACTGCTTTGAGTAATTTGACTTGGTTGGTAGTCTACACAAAATGTACTCCAAAGCTCATTCAGTGATCACCTTCAATGTCTGGCACTACTGAGGGCTAGACCCATACATTATTGTTCAAGATGGATCCTGTTCTCAAAGAGTTCAGGTCTAGTGAGTTGTCCCTTGGATGACTCATCCTTATGGGAGGGCTTTTAAGAAAATGAGCCCAAAATGTGGTGGCTGTAGCATTACACCTAAGTAATCTAAGAATTTACTTTAAGAGCCAGGTAACTCCTTCATGCAAGTGCTTTGTTAATTCTCTGAGGACTTTAGACAAATACTAATACCACCATAAAAATTAAGATTCTTGACAAGAAAAAATCTGGGGGAGAAAATGTTTTATTTTATGCTCAAAAATTCATGTTTGATCTTAGTTGTGAATTGGTCCTTTAACCATAATATGAATGAATGGATTTCAGACTAGTTCAAAGACATAACAAAATTCCTTACACACTTTTGCATGACCGTAGCAGCTGGGAACTGCACCTTGGGACAGTCCCAAGTTGTAATCCAAAATGAGATAACTTTCTCTATTTAAGGTAACACCACACAAGCTAGAAGCTTAGAGAAAAGGGGTATAGGCAGTGACCAAAAGTCATTTCTCAAATGCAGAATTTCCCACTATGCTAGAAAGAGCTGAGGTGGTAATTACGGACAAACAGAACAACCCAAAGATGCGAAGTACTAGAAAGAGATATGAAAACTCAAGCATGCCTTAGATAATCAAGACTAAGCAACTGTCTAATTAGAATTGAAGTGCAGTGCCTCAAAAATGAATTATTAATAAAATGTGGGAAATTCACATACAACACAGTGGAAGAGCTGGGAGAAGATCTCAGGTATGTCTGATGGCAACTTCTGTGCTCCTTAGGCTATTCAAGTTTAACATGTTACCCCTCTAACAGGCAGTTACATTTTATAGATTCATGTTTCCTCTATGTCAATTTATTAGATGCTCCTGAAAATGAAAACTCCTTTTAGACTCAAGGAAATAAATTTCTAATGCTGAGATTTCAGCACAGATCCAATGAGAACTGGAAGCCAGGGAGATAAGATGGGCTGTAGAAAGTCATCTCACTTGAACTCAAGTGATACCTCATAGCTGACTTATGTGAGCAAGTCATAAGTTTAGATGTAAATAAGAAAGAAAACATTTATGAACTTGCAACAGAGCCTCAAAGTTGTATGGTTGAAGCATAACTATAGACAAAAACTGTCTCCAGCTTAACCTCAAGAAAGAAAAAGAGATAAGGATATGCTTCTGCATGGGGATAAGAATTAGATATACTGGTGCTAGAGTTCCCTTCTCCCTAAAATACATCTCATGGCTGCACTATATATGAGTACAAATGTTGTCTAGGTAATTCCCAGTTTTAAAAAAAAAGCAATTGACCATATCCTTTTCACCATTTTAATGTTGAGCTATTATAATCTCACATTCCAGTGGACCTCTAACTGCATGGTTATAGTCTCCTTACACTTACTCTGAAATTGTTTTTCCATTGTTATCTTACATTATAGTCGCATCGTAATGTCATGTTTAAAGGTTCCCCATACACTTGTAATGAAATCGTTTTGCAGTTCAGAATGGCATCATATTGGCACTTTAAGCAGGGTATCCATCACCCTGTATTGATAGTTTTCACAACAAAACACCCTATTTTAGTGACTGTGAAAGTAAATAGCTGTTGCCAGTGATCTTTTCTTCCATTTCAAACTTAAATGGTCTCATCTGTTTTATTTTACCTTGCAATTTTCACACCCACTGTGGTATGGGCCAAATTTATAGTGTTTGCCTTCAAATGAGAACTGTCATTCCATTGGCTCATAAATGTTTATATGACCAGCCACCTACCTGTTTTGGTTGGCCTTAATGCCATAGATAATTCCTTAGAATCAATCATCAATATGGCCTGGTCACTCCACTTGCAAAGCTAATGTAAATAAGTTTTCTGCTAATTGAAATCTGGAGGCAAATTATTGGTAAATGCTTCAAATCAAATTAGCTGATTATCTAAGAGTAATGTGTGTTATTTTTTCACTACACTATAATACCAAAAAAATCTACTTCCAAATAACCACATGAAAATTTTGAATGTTTTCAAGAAAGACATACTTAAAGACAGGGAATTTGAGAATAGATTGTTTTATTGCAATGATTACCAAGAATCAGGCATTTTCATTTAATTTGTTGAGAATGCCTACATCACCCCTGGGTGGTTAAACTTTGAGAGGTTAACTATTTGGTTCAAATCTCCACTTTGGAAATTAAATGTTATCCAACCCAAGTCTAATCCAAACTAACGCACACTTGGAAGCCAGCCAGGGCAGGCGCTAGTCTTCTGACAATAGGCTTCACTTTTGAGACCTTTCTATTCTCTGCTTCTAAAAGAGCCATTACTGCATCCACACAACTCCTCTACAGCTGTTTTGACATTTCTTCACAGGTCCAGGTAGAAGCAAAAGAGAATAAAAGTGATAAATTGTTACAAGAAAAGATTTCTGCTAGCATATTCAAACTCAAAGAAATTTGGCATTCAGTTGAAGATGGGAGCAAAGCTTCAGATAAGCCTTTATTTTATATAAAACTACTTCTCTGTCTTTAGCAGTTAGTACAGATAATAAGGATGATGCAGGCAGAGAGTCAGTTGGGCTCAAGTGTTAAACACTCTAAATCCACTTGTTTTAGGCATTTGTGCCTGAGCCAATGCTTGAATATATTTTCTTTCAGAAAGCAAGCGTCAGCAGCTGCCGCAATGATTTTGGTTCTTGGGTAACCCAATGTGCACCAAGAAGTAATAACAAAGACTTTAAAATATTCCCCTAATTTTGAATTCACTTTATTTAAAAACCAAGTATGTGTGTTCCACAAGACAACATGGCTTGAACTGAAATTAAGAATGACTCCACTGTGCCCAGTTCAAATGCTACCATTTCCACACAAAGCCTTTCAGTTTCACTTCAAAATTATTTGGAACAAAGCAAACAAACAAAACAAAAACAAACCCTTAGATTCTGACAACAGAATGGTGGTTACCAGAGGGGAAAGCAGTAAGGGACAATAGGTAAAAATGGGTAAAGGGAGTCAATTGTGGACAGGAACTCAACTTTTGGTGGCGATCACAAAGTAGACTACACAGACATTGAACCATTACACTATACATGTGGAACCAAAATAATGTTATAAACCAGTTACTTCAGTAAAAAGTTTTGAGATAAAATCATGATATATATGATGATGATACAAAAGAAAAAGATGCCTATTAGAATGACCATACTTTCCAAACTCATATCGGTTTTATTTTGCTGTTGTTGGAAAAGTTGCAATGAGTAGGTAAAATTAACAGTGGTTTACAATTACATAAATCTTTGCAGTTTACAAAGTTGTTAAATACACATTCAATTTGACACTGAAATAAAGAAATCGAACCCTTTTCCCTCCCATTTCCTCTATATCAAGGACAGAGCTAAGGAATTAATGATAAGGTAATGTCACATAAATAGCTCAATCTGTGTAGCAACCTCAACAATAAGGGTGAGGAAAACAGGACCTCGGAGGTTAATGATAAACATGAGGAAGTCCAGCAGGAGGCGCTAGACATCACCTTCTTCTGCATGTACTGAAACCTGTCTTTGCGGCTGCTGAGCCATAGGGAGTGGGAGGGACCTGAGGAGGTCCAGTCCCTGTTAAGTATGTGCTGGAGGGGAGAGGAGGACTGGCTTGTGTTTGTGCCTCCACAGGTATCCCTCTTCTCTGGGGTTCTAGACCTCAATCTCTGCATGGTATGCTGTCAGCGGGCTTCACAAGGTCAGTGCCAGTCCTGAGAGATGAGGGGGGTGCGGTCCTGCACATTTTCTTTGTCCTTTTTTATGGGGGAATAGCCTGGCATATGAGGAGCACCCCAGTTCCTCTCAACATATTGCCCCTCAGTCAAGGGTGTGTGCCTCCACACTCGTTCGCTCTCTCTTCCCCCAGGGTCCCGAACTAGGACGCAGCCCTGCAGTCTGTGAAGTACGCCCTGGATCACAGCCTCCAAGCATTTCTCGGCCCACAGCTTGTTCGATAAGCATGAATCGCCTCGGTGTCACTTCTAGTGCAATCTCTGATGGTCTCTGATGTCCAAGGGGTGTTCCAGTTTTGAACCAAGCTATGGCACTCTCTAGGTATAGAGTCCCTCCGTTTAACAGTTAGATCTCCTTTCCAAAACAAGCAAGGAAACTTCTTTGACATTATCTTAGTCTGGGCTCTGTCTGACTAGAATTTAAACTTCTCGAGGAGAACAGACTGGTTTGCCAGAAGTCTACCTCCTCGGGTAGACACTTCCTTGGGCAAAAAATGTTTCCCTTGACCTTTTCATAGCTCACCTTAAGTAAAATGTTATTTCCTGGGAATGAAGGTCAAATAGAGAAATTGTGGGGATTTTTTAAGAAGTCACCAACCAGAAGACTGTGAGTATAAGTCTGAAACCTCTCCAAAGGTGATATTATATCTGGCAGGAACGTTCCATGACTTGTAGGTTCACTTTTTATATCCTTACAATTACACCATCATAATAACATTTGCCACTTACTGAGCAATTACTATATACCAAATACTTTATTCATTACAGTTAATTCTTACAAAAACATCAAAAGACAGTCACTATTAATACCTTGCTGAGAATCAAAAAGCATAATTAGCCTGTCT
Source organism: Scalopus aquaticus (assembly GCA_004024925.1). Taxonomy (NCBI): domain Eukaryota; kingdom Metazoa; phylum Chordata; class Mammalia; order Eulipotyphla; family Talpidae; genus Scalopus; species Scalopus aquaticus. Next base: position 19,349 of record PVIJ01011377.1, read on the forward strand.
GAGGTTGCACAAGTGACCTAAAAAATAACATAATTATTTGCAGGGCCTCCCTGGTGGCACAACAGGTTAAGTGCAGCACTATGAAGCTCTCCAGAGCCACTGCAGCACAAGTTCAATCCCCAGCCAGGGAGCTTCCCACATGGCACAGCAGACCTCTCCTGCTTTGCCCGCTGCTCCCCTCAGCAGCGTACTTCAGTCTATCTGCCTGTTCTGCTCCTCACTCTGTCTCTGGTGGATCCTCTCAACACGCCACACCTCTGGCCTATACCCCAGCTTATATGCATAAATAAATAAACATTAAAAAAATAATAATTATTTGAATCCAAAAATGCCTGTTCCAATGTTAATGCTACTCCCTCTCTACCTACCTAGTCTACAGCTAGACTATATTCTTCCAACCTCTTGCTTGTCTCCAGTTTACTACAAATCTTTCTGTAATACTACTATAGAGTTTTCACCTATTCTCTAGTCACATCTTTGTGCAATAAAAGAATAAAGTTGTACCTTTTGACATGTGATAACCAGGTCTCATTGCCTAATAATGTGAGAATTTTCTCTTCAGATTTCTGTCTGTATCATACTCAGTTAAAAATTGATCAAAGGTTAAAATTGACAGTACAATGTTCTCATTAGTCCAACTCATCTCTCATTGAGAAGATAGCTTCAGTATAGAAATAACCCAGCAGCATTTTTTCTTCAGAATATGGCTGTACATTAAATATACAAATATACTGACATCTAAGAAACTTTAAAAAGAAAGAAATTAATGTAGAGTTTTAACTTCTGTTGGCTCAATGTGAGGATGGAAAGGTTCATACTTTAATAAATGTGTATAAAATAGAAACATACATTTGAAAAGAGTAGCAAAAAATGTGTACTATAGCAAGAACGCAAATGTTCCTTTTTTAAAAATACTTTATCAAAAATGATAAACTAATGCCATTTGCAGCAACATGGATGGAGCTAGAAGGAATCATGCTCAGTGAAATAAGCCAGAAGGAAAAAGAAAAATATAGGATGGTTTCCCTTATAGGAGGAATATAGGGGAACCAAATGAGGCATCAAGGGAAAAAAAGTAAAACAATAACAATGAAAATACAACAAAATGAAACAAAAATAAACAAACAACTATAATTCAGAGACACTCTGCAAGGGAAAGGGGAGGGATTAAAAAGAGGGTACCATCACCTGTGATGGTACAAGGGTGAATCGGTGTAGAAATTCTTTGGGGTCTACACCTAAGAAAAGAAAACAGTGTAAAACAAATGAACAGTGATATAAAATATATATAAGTAAATAAAATAAAATTAAAAAAAAACTCTTTGTTACTACCGGTAGGAATGTAAATTGGTGCAGCCTTTATGGAAAAGAGTATAGAGATTCCTTAGACAACTAAAAATGGAAATACCATATGATCCAACAATATCACTCCTAGGTATTTATCCAAAAATATGAAAAAGACAAAAGTAGCAAGCTGACCATAGATCTGAGGCGTACAGCAAGGAAGGGAGAGGGATGGGGGTGAAAACAGGGGAGGAAAAAACACTAGGGAATATGGTGATGATTAATGGGTAATATGGTGGCAGGAGAACCACGGGGACTACACCTGAAGAAACCAATTTTTGTACAAAAGTGAACAACGATGTAAGAAAATAAAAATATATAAATAAATATATATACACACATATATATGAAAACACTAATTCAAAAAATATATATTCACCCCATATCCATAGCAGCATTATTTACAAATGCCAAGAAATGGAATTAACTAAATGCCCATTGATGAATGACTAGATAAAAGAGATGTAGTATATAATCAGTGTAATACTAGTCAGTTATAAATAAAGAGATAAAAATATTATCTTTTATGACAATATGGATGGAAATTAAAGTGATTATGTTAGTGAGACAAGTCAGAATGTGAGAGACAAGTCCTGGATGGTTTTACTCATATGTAGAATAGAAAAAAACAAAAAAAAACAAACTAGCAAAACACAATAAAAAGAACTCTTCGATTCTGTGAAAAATATGTTGGTTATCTGAAGGGAAAGAGAAGGGCTTGATGAAAGGGAAGAGGGGGCCAATTTGTTGTTGTTTTTTCAGGGAAAAAAATTTATTAACGAAGTACCATTGTTTGACATCTTTGTCAATATTTTGACAATTTAGGATTTCTCTGCTTAGTGTGGTCATCGTAACTTTCCCACTTCCAAAGCACAAGAGGGGGTCAATTTGATAGTGTGAATGGCACTAGATCTTTAGTGGTGGGTAAAGGGAAGCTTAAACAAACACAGAAGTGTGAAACTGTACTGGTGAAATTGCATTTTTGTAAATGAATGGTAAACCAATAAAATTTGATTAAAAAACCAAATTTCCTTTTTTTTTTTAATGTGGATTTTTGTTTTAACTGAAAAGCTCAAGACCATGAAAAATTGCACATTACCCAGCTTAGCCTAGTTCAAACACTACATAGAGGCACTGAGTGGAAAGAAACCTATCCTGGGATCAGAGGCTATATAAATAAATATGATTTCCAGTATTTTATTTTCATCTCTTTTCAAATTGCATCTACTTCCACAACTGCTCTCCTCTGTTAAACGTAAGGGTAATAACACTTCTTCTTTTAAAGCAGCAATATTACAAAATAAAAATAGTCAAAGTTTGCAAATTTTTCTAGAAATTTTCAAAGGAAACCAATCTCTATTTAACTTGTCCCATAGCTGGAATCTCCCAAATCACTACCTAGGAATAATAGCTTACACATTTTTACATTAAATAAATGTAAAGCATTAGAACCAAAGCAAAGTATCGTTATTTTTGACATACTCTAATTTGAAAAGGGTAAATCAATTTAAACCATTTTTGTTTAAAATCAGCTCCTTAGGCTGTATACTCATAGTGGTTGCCAAGTTTCAACCCAGTGTGAATGTTAAGGTCTATGTTATTAACCCTTGAAAAATGAGCTCTATCATGGAAACAATGACAGACCTGGGGACTACCAGGTGCAGCTGCTGAAGCTGACAGTCAGTCAAGTAAGAGTAATGCATGGTTTCTTCATATGCAAATCACATAATATGTGCTTACCTTTAAAGGGCAGTGTCAGATTATTGTAAAAGTGTTTAGATAGAAATACCTTTTTTTAAGAAACCAAATTCATTTATACTGCACTCTCCATGGCTGACATACCATGATAAATCACCTCATTACAAAGAAAACCACAAATATGGCTATTGAGGATGAGTGTGATTGAAATGAGACTTCTGGAATCCAACTGTGGCTTGCTGTGACCCACAATAAAAAGATACCTGTAGATCATGATAATAGTTTCCCTTGGAACCATCCAGAAATAGTTAACAGCTAGTACCCCACATTTATCCAAATAAGTTTTCTAGGGCATGGGTTTTACTTTTTAAAATGAAGCTATTGGGCTTATATTTTTCTTAACAATGTCTGTGAATTATACAACTATAAGCCTTCTTCTAAACATGTTACAAGCAGTTAGGAAAGATAAGTTATAGATTCCTATCCCGGTAGGGGTCACAAAGGAGATTTCTGGGATGCTGACGGTATACTTTGTTCTATATAAACTATTACACAATTTTAATAAAAATTAAAAAGTAAAGCAAACCAAAACTATTTGTACCCCTAAGTCATTTGTTAAGTGGCAGCCTGCCATGAACTGCTAGTGCCAATTGGTGCTACTTCCTCAAATGGAAACCCACGTCCTGCTCTCCAGACCTTACCTCTCAAGTTGTTTCCTATTTTTCACGTGTAAAGATGTCAAGGCAGATTTCTTCCTGGTGGGAATTTACTATTCAAATCCAGAAACATTCATAATAAAGTGAGATTTCCAAGAAGATTGTAATCTCTTTATAGGGAAGAAGTAAGACAAGAAGTTGTCCTGACAGCTAGCCACCCCCCCCAAAAAAAAAAAAAGACAGTGAGAAGGGGGAAGTAAAATGTTCTAAAGAATATGCAGAGCCGAAGATGAAAGATCCCTGGCTTTTCTATTCTCAGGAGTCCCCACAGGCTTCTTGATCCTCAGTTCATCATTCCCACCACTATTCATCTTATAACCTGTGCCTCTTGCATCTACTTCACCCCACTCACCTGCTGGATCATCAGGTATAGGACAAAAGGAACTGAGGAGTCCCCGGCTGTGCTGTCTGCCCGATACAATGGGTGCTATAACAATAGCTCAGCCTCATGTTTAAAAATCAAATCTTTCATTTGATTTTCAATTTATTTTCAAGTTAGGAACTTTTCTGCCTCTTGATAAAGAAAACCCAAAGCATATTCAATATGTCTGTTTATGCAATACACAGACACCTGAGTATATGGTAAATGTAGTTTCAGTAGCACACGTCGCTCCTTATTTAATTCATCTTGCCTGACAGAGCTGGTAAGAATGAATGCAACAATAGCAATATTTCATTTAGGTCCACAGGCATCTCTCATGATGTACATTAAAAAGACGTAATATATATTATAAATGTGAGAGCAGGTAGATACACAGACATGCATTTTACTCCAAGGTACATTAATAGAATGATAAATTCCATGTGTTAAATCTACAAGAACCAAAATACTCTGACTTAAGACATCTATACAGAATTAGGTGCCAAATGAAATGTCACAATCAAATAAAACATTCCTTTATGAGAATCATCGGATTTTTTTTAATTGTATTATTCTTTCATTGAGGCAACGCTGGTTTCCAACACAGTATATGATTTGGAGTATAGGTTCATAATGCTTCAGATGTATGTTTACCACACCACACCCACCACCAAAGCACCCATAATCCTCCACCACAGCCCATTAGGTCCCCTGTCCCCTTTGTTCTCTGTTTCCATTTCAATAAAAAAGGCTTATAAGCAAAAAAAAAAAAAAAATAGTACTTCTAATTATACGAACCCAATCTGAGGGCTACAATTAAAGTATAAAAACTCATGATGTCTCAATACAGAGCTCAAAACCAAAGCAGAGAGATGGCAGGGCAGAGGGAAGTGAACTGGGGTGACCATTTCAAGTTTCCAGTCCCAGAGCACATTGGGTGGACCCCCATTAAGCCAAATGCACAAAAAGGGTTTCAAACTGAATCACATATTAAAAAGTTTTTTCAGGCATAATCTAATTTCTGAAAAGAATATACATATTGCAACTGCAATACTTCACCAGATACATGATGTAAGATTATCAAAGACTCGAGTTGAAGGCCAGAGGAAACATTAAAACAAATGCCCAGCATTTGCCTTTGAGAAATTAAATTTGAGTAACACAAACCTCAGTTGACCTTCTGCACAGAAGCATAAAAGTCAGAAACTGTGCCTGTAGCTCAGCTGAAATGTTGCATGAACTGAGGATGAAGGAGCAGACGACAGCCCAGACGAGGCACTCTTAAAGGAACTTTCACCACAAGGACCATGAAACAGCACGTTAGGAGCAGGCTGATAATTAATACAAATGTTTACAGAATTCAGTGATGTGAATTTAAAAATCATCAAGGAAGCAAATAAGACCAAAAAACAAGGCTAACACAGCACAGGTTGTCTTTTGTTCTCTTGTAGAGATGTGTAGCTGGACACCACTAGCAGCACTGCCTTGGACACTGGTAAAATTCCTGTAGAGTGTTTTATAAAGGTAATGAAGTTGTATGTGCCTCACTGAATAGGGCTGCTATTAAATCTTCCCTAAAAAATGGGATGAGATTGCTGGGGTGTTTTGTGAGCAATGTGAGCTTTGCCTGTAGCATAGTGAGGAATTTTAATCACTGGGCCAAAAATTATGAGTTTTCACTAAAATAAAATAGAAAACAACCCCGTTTAGTTTGATTTGATTCCACATCATCAAATTTTAACCTACCTTATTTTTAAGATTTCCCTTGTTAAGAGCAGATTTGGAGAAAGGAGGAAAGAAGAAATCTCAAATGACAAATGTCCAGCCCTGACAACCCAATCACAAACAAATTAAGTGTCCATCTCTGTCACAGCTGGCAACCCCAGCCTGGCCTGGGGGAAATCCTCCATGTTGTTCAGAACAAATGTATTGGAGGCTAATCAAAATCTAATGAATCCCTCAGGAAAACGGCTTTCTTAGTCCACATCTATAAGAATTACACTCAATTTGGGGGAGGTATCTACCAGTTGTTTTCTGGTATCATAATTGTTTTGTAAATAACAGAACTGGACACCCCCAGGAAGACATTTTAGCTAAGTCTATTAATCAAATCCATGTCTTCATTCACCGATGTGTCAAGGTGACGCATCTGTTGAACTGCCTCACAATACATTTTATTACTGACATGCAGAGAGTGAAAACACCACAGGAAGAATTTTGGGTAGGGCAAAGGCAAGAAGTGATTTTTGGCTTCCAAACAAAGCCTGCCTATTACTACTTGGTCTGACTAGCTCTACCAGTTGCTCCTAAATTGTCTAAAAGTATAAAAAGGAAAAATATAAAAAGAGGGCTGATAACGGTGAGTTTGGAACATTAATTTAACCTAAGAAAAGCCAGGGACACGAGAAGGGCAAAGGAAGAAGAAAAATGCACTGGGATTTACCATCCAACATGATGATTTGTTCTGAACTCTAATTCAGATTTGTTGTGAATTCTGATTCTTTTTAGAACCTCTCCCACTGCTGAAAGGCAAGTTCTTTCAATAAAAAACAAAAGTGACCATAAATCAGATATTTCTCATGCACGTCCTAGGCCCAGGCACTTTATACATGTTAGCTGTGTATCTCACTATCACCAGGCAAGGAAGTAGTTACTGCCTTTTTTTTTTTTTTGTAGTAACATTGCATTAAAACATTGTTTAAGTTTCAGGTCTATGTCATTAAAAATCAATTTGCGTATACCTACATTTTTGTCCACCACTAAGATCCAAAGCCATCCTTGGAATTCACCCGCACAACTCACCCCTTTTACTTAATTTACCCACCCTTCACCCTCCTTCCAGTCTGATAACCACTAGCCTTATAATCTAAAATTTTACTTTTGTTTTGTTTATTTTCTCTATACGCCACAGATGAGTGAAATATGGTGTTTAGCTCTTCCCACCAAAATATGGTGTTTAGTTTTTTCCTCCTGACTTATTTCACTAAGTTTAATACCTCTAGGCCCATCCAGGTTATTGCAAGTGGCAGGACTTCATCTTTAATATATATAGATACAATATATATATTATATATATAACTGAGTATATATATAGATATACACACATATATATAAAAAAAAAACCTGAGTAGTATTCCATTGTGTGCATAGACCACATCTTCTATATCCAGTCATCTGTCAATAGCAGATAGGTTGTTCCCAGCTCTTGACCATTGTAAATAATGTTGTGATAAACACAGGGGTGTATATATCTCTTGCAAGTAGTATTTCTGTATTTTTTAGGTAAATAACCAGAAATGTGACTAGTTACACACATTTATAGATGAAGAACTGAGCTTTAAGGAGGTTCAACTCTTGCTGAAGGCCAACCACAGTTATCAACTAGCAAACAAAGATTCAAACCCAGAGCCTGAGCAGTTTCCACTTCACACAATCAAATCTTTTCCTCTCTGCCTCTCTCTCTCTGATTTCCTTAATTATTTTCTCTCAGGAGATCCCTATTACGTATAGTTCCAAATGTAATGCCAACAACAAGCGGCCTCATAGCAAAAATATCCCTTTTCCAAAACATCTAATCAGCATGATAGGTAAAATTCACTTTACTTTTTACTTTGCAGATTATATAATTAGTCAAAGCCAAGTGGGGAAAAGACATGTAGAAGCACAGCAGAGTTTAGGACCACACTTACCTTATATATGTTCAGCTTTTGCACAAAGACTTATTGTTCTCACCTTTCTTGGCAGATGGAAAAGTGCTGGGTTCCAACATCACTTTAAGGTTTACAGTCCCTGGAAGGGCTCAGATGAAAATGAGGAAACATCCATATGGTTCCAGTTGGTTGGCTGTTTTTGTTTTTTTGTTTTTTTTTAACAAAGAAACCTACTACACACCTCTAATCAAAGCCTACACATTCACTTTAGGAATGGTAATTAAAGGATTCATGAGCATCTATTCCTCTAGCAACACATTCATTCATGTTACTATCTAAAAGTCTGACTTGTCCCCATGGGAACTTACAATTCAAATGCTATTTTATGGTCCACTCAAAAGGCATGTTTCAAAGGTGGAGACGTCTTTGAAAAAATATCTATACATCTAACTGGGTTAAAATGGTGAATATCTTTTTAAATTGTCTTCTTTTTGATAACTGTTTCAGCAATCGTTGAGAGTCATTTTGGTGGCCATATCTTAGCCACCTTGGGACTGATATGATGTTACTGAATATCAGGTTAGCATGGAAGCAAGAGGCTAGGAGAGGAAATCAGAAATACAATAGCTTTAAAGTCTAGATTCTCTTTTCACTGGCTATCAACTTAGGACACATTGTTTAAATCCCCTAAATTTCAGGTTTCCTCCTATGTAAAGTGAGATCAATATGTTTTATAGAGTGGTGTTGAGGACTGAATAAGGTAAAGCGTACAACCCATCAGCACCACTCCCAAAAAAATATCCTGGCTCATAGCAGGTAAAAACTGTTTCACTCTATATTTTCTTTTCTAGATTCTAGTAACAGTCATTCAGCCAGTGCTTCAACAAATGCTTTTTGTACTTCTCATAGGTAGCAAGACCCAAATCTAAAGTTCTAATACTAAACTGAGTATATTATTTGTCTTATTCTTAAATACTAATGGAGGAGTAATTTACATATTACTTACACATAGAAATGTCTTACACGTAATATAGATAACACTAATGACAATAATTATCGAGCACTTTCATTGTGCCAAACACTGCTTTATACTATTCAGCTTAGTGCCTACAATCTTAATGCTCTGGGAGATAGAAGTAAAGTTCTCTGAAAACCCAGAGAGAGAAGTTACTTATACCAACAAAGGAAATCATGAAGACTCTTCCAAAATATTTGCAATATTTAAAGCAGTTCTTGAAAGATGAGCAGAATTTCAATAGCCTGACATGTTCACTGGCCAAAGAGGAAGAGTCTACTCCAGGTAGAGAATTGCAAGAACAAATGTAAAGATCATAAAAGCACTCTGCCTGTTCAGAAAACCACTAGTACCCCAGAGTGGCCACTGGACAAAGAGATGAGATGACACGTGAAAGATAAACAGGAAAGAGCACAGAGACCATGCTGAGAACTTTAGATAGTTCTCCATGGGAACCTGTCACTTGCTTAATTAGATCTAAGTTTTAAGAAGACCATGACAGTGGACAAGTTATAAAAGGGACTAATTAGATATATGACATCCTGTTCTGGGCCTAGAAAATGAGGGCAAAACAATGTGTATGTTTACTGCTCTCTCTGCCAACAAGTAGGAATAATCAAAACTCATACTTCTCTTTGATTCCATCCTCTCTGGTGTCTTTCTGTCTTCACCTTTCATTTATTCCTGGCCCTTCTTCAGGGTCCTGGCTCTTTCCTCTTGACCTTGGACATGAGCTTTCAGTCAACAGTTCCAGTTTCCTCTCCACTGGAAGTGTATATGACTCTTGCCATTCCAGGGTGACCGAGAAGATGATGGAAAATAATCATCCCTAATCCAACTCAGAATTAAATATGAAAAAGACAAATCTCTCTTTTGTTTGATTGCATATTAAAGCAGAACTCTGCTATCATGCTCAAAGGGTCTTTCTGATTTGTTTTATTTTTCCAAAGAATATCTTCTGTCATTGTTGGTAGATATTCATACCATTGTTGGTAGATATTCATACCAACACTCCAGCAAGAGCTCTAGTCAAAGAAAGAGGTAGAGGGGGAGATTGATACACTACTACAAAAATACAAAGTAGTAAAAATAAAAAGATTTTTATGATTTCATGATGGGATTTTTCATATTTAGAAATTATGCCTCCATCTAACAAATACTACTCAATGGCTCTACTGTGAAATTAAGTTTAGCCAGCTGGGACCTATCATGAACAGTGCTGACATGCTTCAGTTGAAAACATGGTCTCTACCAGGGCCTTCATTTCAAAGAAAGGGTACAAATTATTATGAACATAAGCTGGAAACCAAAAAAAAAAAGCATAGAAAAATTTGAATAAATTATGTCCCATGAAATGTAGCATTCCTTTTAATTTTCACTCAGTGGATACCTTGTAGACCTTTTTGTTTGTTTGTTTTTGCAAAGGATGATTGCTGAAAAGCACCATATTTAATAAAGCAAAACCAGAGAAAATAGAGCTCAATCTCAACTGAAAATTTGCATTAAGCAGACAGCAGAGTTTCATGTCCAAATCTGAGGATCCTTCTTTAAGTGTAAGATGAAGAGAGGGGCTGGTTGTTAGAGAAAGACAGGACTTCACATCTTGCAAATGTTCCAACCTTCTGGAACACAAATAGACAAGTAGAGGACTGATGGTAAGAAACAACAGAAGGCTTGTGATATATGTGCTCATGGAATACTTCTAAGCTATTAAAAAAAAGATGACATACTGCCTTTTGTGACAACATGGATGGAACTGGGTTACACTAAGCAAAATAAGTCAGAAAGTGAAAGACAAGTACTGAGTGGTTTCACTCAGTGTGGAATATAAATAACCAAAGCAAAGAAACTGGAAAAGTACAACAAAAATAATTCTTAGATTCTGTGAAAAATATGGTGGCCACGAGAATGGAAGGGAGAGGGGGCTGAGCGAAAGGCTAGTGAGGTCCCTTTGTTAGAGTGGATGGCACTCAAGCTTTGAAGCTATATTCTGAAATTCTATACAGTAATATAAACCAATGGTAAATCAATATATTTTTATTTTAAAAAAGAATCCACAGAAGGAAAGCAGTTCCTTGAAGAGACCAACCTTCTTCACATTCCATTCCCACTATGGAAAATGCCATTCCCCCCTGGCAAACTGCTATTCATTCCTCAAAACCCAGTTCAGAAGTCACTTCTTTAAGAAGCCATCCTTGTTCCTCACCACACTTCCAATTATTCACTCCCTTCTCTGCATCACCACCATAGTAGACACATAATTCTGTTATCACATTTACCATATTACGTCATCTCTTGTCAGCTTCCCTATTAGAAATATCAATTCCTTGAAAGCAGGCCAATGCCTCATCGATCTTTGAAGAACTAAGATGTCTGAAGCACAACGGCTACTTTTTTTTCACTGTGTAGAATTGGACAAACTGTGCAAAATTGTTAAGCACTTCTTAGAAAATATTTTGCACAGCCTGAGAAGTCACATCCATCTTCAGCACCCTTTGGTCTTCTTTGGCAATTTCCTCCATTCCCTTGATTTCAGCTGTTTTTCTTGTGATTACCAAATCTACATCTCCAGCTCTTAACTTTTGACCAAGTTCTAGACTCTCATCTCTCACTGCCTGGTGAACATTTCCAAGCAAACAGTCCATGGATAACTTAAAATTTCAATATACCCAAAAAGTCCTTTGCCAGAAGTTTACCCATTTTGCTGTGCTTTATGTTTGGTAAATTTTCCCTCAATGACAAGTTAAACACTTTGAGTCAGCTTTTCTCCCTGTTCTCTATTATCTACCCTCTTCATTCAGTTGCCAAGTTCTTTCAATCTGCCTGTCCTCCATCTCTTCCTTAGGTCTTCTCTTTTTTACTTTTACTGAATTACTTCAAGGTCTCAATATATTTCTCCTGACCAAAGCAATAAACTACTAAAAGCCTTCCTGCTTGCAGCCTTTTTAACCCAATTCCCATTATGCTGCAAATTACTTTCCTAAAACAAAGATATATTTTTGTCAGTTCCCTGCTCAAAGACATCACTGATGGCTCCCACTGATACAATCCCTCCTGGCATGACACGTCTTTCATGACCCCTACTCCTCCTGTCCATCCATCATTTTCTCATACTACCCCACACAATGCACACTCCACACACAGCCAAGCCATGCCATCTCCTCCTTGGACACTCCATCTGCCGCCCTGTCCCCAGGTCTCTGGTGCTCAAGTTGTTGTACCTGAAAAGTCCTCCCCTCTCTCTCATCTCTCCTCTTTTTCCATTTCCCCATCAATGCTCTACTCATCTTTTTAGGCATTTTTAGAAATTCTAGCATTTCTTACCCTGTTCGCCACAGATCCACCCCTAGAGGCCAGAGAAAAAAATTAAGGAGATTGATAAAATTGGTTTGGAGAAAAATTACATCTCAATTTTACTAATTTCTAACTGAAATATAGCATTTCCATCTAATATGAACATAGGCAAGAAATTATAGAAATATTTGACATACAGGTGACTTTGTCACAAATAGAAATCAGATAGAGCCACATAACATGACAGTCACTATAGTTCTCTGGAATTATCACTTAAGCCCATTACCACTTCAAAATCACTATAGGGCCTCCCTGGTGGCGCAATGGGTTAAGCACAGCACAATGAAGCTATTCAGAGCCACTGCAGCAGGAGTTCAATACCCGGCCAAGGAGATTCACACATGGCGCAGCAGACCTCTCCTGTCTTACCTGCTGCTCCTCTCAGCAGTATATTTCAGTCGATCTGCCTGTTCTGCTCCCCTCTCAGTCTCTGGTGAATCCTCACTGCTACCATACCTCTGGCCTACACCCCAGCTTGTATGCATAAATAAATAAATCTTTTTAAAAATCACTATAGTTATTAGACCTGAAACTGAAATTTTTATTTAATGCCTTAAAGTATATTTATTATAATTTCACACTTTCATATTTCAACAGCTATGTTTCAATACAATTTCCACAATAATCCTTGTGTTTTATTTTATACTTTTTAAAACACCTTTCTGAGAATGGGCCAATAAGCACAAAAAGGGTTAATTAAGAATGCCTCTCTGGGTATATCCCAAACAATATGTCCTCTAAGAAGTTTTCTCAGGTCACCCCACCACACCCCATATAGTGTAAATTAATATTTCCCTTCACTATGATCCCATCAACTTGCTGAAACTCCCTTTGAAGCACTTTTCTCGCTGCCTTCCTTTGTAATCATTTATTAGTCATTTACCAAGTTTCAAGGTCTTGGGGATACAAATATTTTTTTGAGTTCGTGGTGCTTAGTATGTAGTAAGTGATACACCTGAGTTGTGCTGAACACATTCCTTTTTCAGGGAACATTTTAGGTTGAAAGAATTCAAATTGAGAAAATAGACATGCTGCTGATATATTTCTGTGGCTAAAGTGAACTTACCAGCTTATAACCCAAACTGAACAGCTCTGTCCTCCTACCTGATTTCTGTGTCTCAGAACAAGGGGGAGAGAAACATGGCCAAGGGCAGAAAAGGTGACTCTAGAAATTTTCCTTTGGTAATCCAGACACATGGCAATGAATATTATATATATATATGGTTTTCTTTATAGCTCCATCACACAAGTAACAGTTTAAATGAGTTAGATTTGAACACTCACAAGATAACAAGAAAACATTTGGACTAGTGACCATTCAACAACCATCTATGCTTCAGGGTCAAAAAAGTATTTTTGGAACAATGATTTTTATTGTTCCTTGCTATTGCATGGCATAAGGTCTTTGTGTGCTAACATAAAACAGTTCCTCCCCAGTGAAGGTATTTTATGTTCAGTGATACCCAAATCCATTACCTTAATAGTGTGGTTTAAAGAAATAATGTACCATAACGCAGGCAGGGGACACTCATCTCTGAACAATTAACTGAGATTAATAAAATTCCACACTAAATAAATATACTTTGGACAATGAGCCTTACTATATGATGCTTGAGAGAAACTGAAGATGTGGATGCTAGAGAAGACATAAAAGAAAATTCTGTAAAAGATCTCAATTCAAATAAATATTACAAATTTGATTTAACCAAATAATCAGAAGTTCTGGCATTCTCTAATTTTACTCCTGGTAAAGAATCTAAGATATAACAAATGGCCCCAAAACCAGCTGCTAGGAATATCTATTTGCATGCTGATTTTTGTAATTCACTTATTGTGGTTTTTTGCAAGCTCCTTGCTTTCCTTCTTCTTCCAGTTTTCAACCATTTTAGTGTTCCTGACACACTCATGCTTCCTATGATGACTGGCAAGGGAACTACTATATTAGTAATCATAATAATAAATACCCCCAGGTCTGCATACTGTTTTATAGCTGTCAATGTTTTTGTTACTAATATTTCAGCTTATGTCTCTTAAGAACACTGTGAGGAAGACAGATTAGGTATCATACCAAACACAGATAAAAAGGCCAAAATGCAGAAGGGATAAGTTGCTTGCTCACATTCCAATAGCTGGTAAATAACACAGTCAAAATATGCATCAGGTTTGTTTACAACGTCCAAATTCAGTTCTCTTTCCATGTTTCATTCTACCCAAGAAAGAGTAAAAAAAATCAAATAACTACATTTGGATGATTTGTGAAGCTCCAGTTTTTACCAACCATTATGGTAAAGGCATGATTTACCATAGGTAGGCAGTAGGCACTTAATTATTTACTCACTTACTTATACAACAAATAGCACTTTACAGCCTCATATTTGCAAAGTATAGAAAATCAATTGGCAGATCCATTTGCCCTTAAGTACTTAGGGCATTTATATCATAAGGAAACAACTTAGGTTGGTTCATTTTTAACCTTTCACAATTTTCAGAAGGGGGTCAGCAAGACAACACCTTTTTAGTTTCTGCTTCATCCTTGTACCCATCCTGATTATAAGAGGTAGAAGCTAGAGAAGAAAATTAAAAGCTGTAGTGACTGCTGTGGTGCACTGCCCAGATGCCCCCTTCAGGACTGAAGCACTTGTTCCCCAGCAACAGTGAGGACAGAAAGTTGGAAGCTGAATGCCTCCCCAGATGTTAATCTCAGTTGAAGTCTCCTCCCCCAAATCACACTCCCACCCTAGGGGTGCTACATCTAACACTTGGTCCAGAGCCAGGCTTGCTATGAAGCCAACTGTGCCAGACCATCCCAGTTCCCAGCCCCACAGGCTGGCTGCCCAATCCTGCTTCCTCTGTCACAGTCTCATGGCACAACAAAGAACTCTTCAATGGGACTGTGAGTTGAATCACCCCCTGGCCAGCTGGCATGAAGGGTGTCCTGGTAGCTGGAGCAAAGAGAGCCCCTGATATGAGTGTGGAATTGTTAACACTTCTACCACTGCTGAACTGCAATGATCATTGAAGGGAAGAGAGTATACAGGTGGGTGTAATATCTCACGTGCTGGAGAAACATGGGAGAAATGTTAAAGTATAAAATAAAGATAACAAAATGGGAGACTTTCTAGGAATAATCAATGCTTTTGGGAAAAGATAACGAAAGGTTAGGTAGGATTAATCAACAACTAAAAGATAATTATCAAAATTAGAATATCTGTCTCAGCATATAAAGAGATAGCTCCTGCAGCCAAAAGACTGAAAAGATTGAGGACCAGAACAGGGCTTAGATTAAGTGGCAAAGGTCCAGAAAAGACAGGTCTGTGTTGTCAAGTCCTGGACTCTGATAGGGAAGAAATAGGACCCAGAAATATGGAATGGAAGATCTTCAAATATCATGAATTGTCTGAACTTGCTGAATTTGTGGAAATGACCCATTCCTCTCTGTTAAAATCTAGCATCCCCCCTCCTATGCCTGAAGATGTTGCAGGGGTTCTGCCTTGCAAGACAACGTTGATCCCCTTCAGAATATGCTCCCTCTGTCTCTTTGTTCAACAGTCATTGTAAAATATTAAGTCACAACAAAAGCTAGTTGAAGTTTGGTTTGCTAAGTGGAAGGAAATTATATCTGGAAGGAGCTGCAGGATTGAGCTAACATGTACCAGTAGGCAAGAGGAAAGTATATATATGGATGGATTCTGAGTTGACTACTACAAGAAAGGTGGAAAATGAAATTGGATAAAGGACAGTTTGTTGGTTTTGAGGTCCTTACTCAGGATTATACATCCCCACTAGAAACCTGGAAAATTAAATTAACACACTATTGGGGTGACCCTTTGAAGTTTGAGAAATAATGACCCATAAGTCGTCTAGTAGAAATGTTACAATTGCTGTAGCAGTCAGTAAAAGAGGAATCAAAGGACTAGAAAAATGGAAACTCGTTTTTGCTAGAGTACAACTGGTAAGCAAGGCGAGAAAGACCTCCATCCGACTATCACCTGTGAAACCCAGAGGACAGTGTTTGCTGAAGTAGTAAGAAATGCATCGCCTAGAGGGACACCGGAATCACTTCGAATCTCAATAGTTGTCCTTTGTTGGCCAAGGCTGACAGTAAGAGATGCCAATATAATATAATGGGAAGATAATAATAGATACCAAAATAATAGAGACCAGGCCATGAAAAATAACCTTTAAAAGTAAGATAGACACATCAGCAAGATTGGAATGGCAACCAGAGAACTACAGAGATGATCTCTAGAATTTAACATCCCCAGGGGCAAGAGAGATGGGCAAAAAAGAAGGGTACTTTTCAATCTGTTCAAACATCAACAACAAAAAAATCAGAGGTATATTCGGGAGGGTAGCTACATAAAAAAAGTTGAAATCCCTTGCTCAATGTCTGTACCTAAGCCAGTTTTCAGACCCAAAGCTAAAGGAGATGATTGACTACAGGAAGGCCCTTGCAACATTACATCTCAGGATTGGATTTTTTTTTTAGGATTTATTTATTTATGCATACAAGCTGGGGTGCAGGCCAGAGGTGTGGGGCAGTGAGAGGTTTCACCAGAGACAGAGTGGGGAGCAGCACAGGAAGATGGACGGAAATACACTGCTGAGGGGAGCAGCAGGGTAGGCAGGAGAGGTCTGCCACGCCATGTAGGAATCTCCCCAGCCAGGCATTGAACTAGTGCCACAGCTGCTGACAGCTCCACAGCTCTGTGCTTACTCTGCTGTGCCACCAGGGCGGCCCTCAGGATTGGATTTTTTTTTTGGCCAGCCAAGATAGTAAATCAAAAACATTATTATATCCTGAGAGAACTAGCAGATGTCGATACCACTGTAAAGACCTAAAGCATTTGAAGGTGGTGTTCTTTACCATATCTCCATTTAATTTGCCAGTCTAGTTCCTACAAATTAGAAAAGATCCTGAAGATAACAGACTACCTTCCGAACTCAACCAAGCAGGAGGCCCAAATATAGGCATTTTGCCAGGTGTGTATCTTTGTT
Source organism: Scalopus aquaticus (assembly GCA_004024925.1). Classification (NCBI taxonomy): domain Eukaryota; kingdom Metazoa; phylum Chordata; class Mammalia; order Eulipotyphla; family Talpidae; genus Scalopus; species Scalopus aquaticus. The sequence continues at coordinate 36,485 of PVIJ01011377.1, forward strand.
AGAGTAAATTAGCACAGCTACATGCCATGCAGCCATTAATCTGGATTATATTGGCAGCCATCTCTACCAGAAACAGTTCTCACTGAAGCATACATTCACAGTCTTGTCCAAGGCTCTGCTAACTCTCTCACCCTGTATCACAGCGTGACCTAAAGGGACCTGGATCATCCAGTCATGCTGCAGAACATCGCACTGGTCTGCCATGTCAATGACCAGTAAATTGGCCTGACAATCAAAAAGCAGTAAGTATATCAGAAGTTTTAGTAATAAACCTAACCCTCTGGTGACTAGAGATAAACCCTACAAATATTAAGGGATCTGAAACATCAGATCTGTTGGATCTGATTTAGAGCTCCAGGTGGTCTGGGAGTATGCCAGGACATATGAAAATAAAGAAATAATTGTATCTCCTACTTCCCACCACATAGAAGAAAGCAATACATTTTGCAGACTTTTTCAAGTTCTGGAAGAAGCATACTTCACACTTGCATTGTTGTTCTGACCTATATCCAGGAAACATGAGGTGTGGCCAGCTTCGAGTGCAGCCCATGCCTGCAAAAGGCCCTGCAGCAGATCTAGGTCCTGGTACAAGTAGTCTTGTCACTTAGGCAGGAGGATACAGCACACCTTATAGGTTTACAGGTATCTGTGGTAGAAAAAGACCTTATGTGGGATTGTTGGCAAACTCTAATATGAGGATCACGATGAAGAATCCTAGGATTCTGGAGCAAACCCACACCACCATACGTCAAAAACTAGACACCTGTCAAAAATACACAGCTCTTGGTGTGCTTCTGGACCTTGGTAGAATCGAAATACCCGACCATAAGACAGCAGCAACCATGCTGTCAGGACCTCCTACTGAGACCTGAGGTCTGTCCAGTCTCAAGATCAACTGTAGCAGTGGGCGCTATCACTCAACCCCCCCCCCAACTTTCCTCTTGAGAGTTCTCACCTAGGAAACGAGGGCCACCAAAATCTCGCTGAAGGGCCTCCCTGGTAGCGCAATGGGTTAAATCACAGCACTATGACTCTATTGAGAGCCACTGCAGCACAAGTTCGATCCCCAGCCAGGGATATTCCCACATGGTGCAGCAGACCTCTCCTGCCTTGCCCACTGCTCCCCTCAGCAATGTACTTCAGTCGATCCTCCTGTTCTGCTTCGTGCTCTGTCCTCTGGTGAATCCTCTCACCACCACCACCCCCACACACCTCTGGCCTACACCCCAGCTTGTATGCATAAATAAATAAATCTTTAAAAAAAATCCCACTGGAGCTGTCCCTAGAACTTTCACAAGGCAAAAGGATTTCAGAGACCAACAAGTGGGTGGACCTTAGAAGACATTTTGGCGTAACACTCAGATCACATCATCTGATATGCAGCACTCAATTTTCATGTCAGATATGAAGCACTCATTCCCCAGCTATGAGGAGTTACTGACAGATCACTGATAGCTGATTGGCCCTTGGCTAAGCAGAGCCACTTCTTCCAAGGTCACACTCCCTTCACAGCACAACTTGCACCCAGTGACTGGTTAGTCAGGGTAGAAAGGTTCAGTTCCCTTGACTCAGTGGCATTTGGGCTCCAGAACTCCTGTCAGTTGCAGTCTCTGTGGCAATGACATCACAGCTTTCATTTCTCCCTTACAACCCCTGTAGGTACTGACCCAAGAAGACCCCTGCTAAACTTGCTGCTCATGGATCGTCTCCTTGTACTTAGAGTGGGTAATCTCTCCTTGTAGACTCCTTTCAACAAGAAAAGCATGTTACAGATGGACAAAATAAAACCAAAATAAAATTTTGGACTATAAAATCAATTAGTGGTTATCAAAAAGGAAGGCAGGGGGCCTCCCTGGTGGCACAACAGTTAAGCGCTGTGCTGTGGAGTTGTCAGCAGCTGGATGTGAGTTCGATGCTCGGCCAGGGAGATTCCCACATGGCGCAGAAGATGTCTCCTGCCTCGCCCACTGCTCCCCTCAGCAGTGTATTTCCGTCCATCTGCCTGTGCTGCTCCCCACTCTGTCTCTGGTGAACCCTCTCACCGCCCCATGCCTCTGGCCTGTACCCCAACTTGTATGCATAAATAATCTTTTTTTTAAAAAAAAAAAAGGAAGATGGGAGTGGAGTAAATAAATCAATAAAGAGGGGACAATGGTCTGGTAAAGTAGATTTAGACTTTCAGGGAAGAACTTAATGTAGTATACATACGTGTTGGTTCTCAAGGATGAATACCTGAAACCAATGTTACAATGCAACATGGCTTCAATTAAAAATAAATAAAAACAAGAAAAGCATTTTATAACAACATTTGAGAACTTTGAAAACAAAATTCATATAGTTGCTCCAATGGTCAGTCCACAATTCAAGAGTTCAAATGTTCCAATAATCTTTGAAAAACTAGAGTTAAAATTAGAAAAGTTATCTAGGGCATATAAATACAGTTTATATATAACTTCCTACTCTTCACTTAAATAGCCATTCCATTATTTTATAAACATATTTTCTCATTCTATGAAATCAAAATTATTATTACATTTTCATACCTTCTTAAAAGTCATTGCTTTCTGTTTTATTCAACTTTTAAATCTTTCTCCTGAGAAATGACTACAAATTCCTATAATTCCAGTTACCAATATTATCAATTTATTATTTTATAGACCTGAAGAGAGTAGAAAACTATTGAATCCAAGCTTCATTCTAGTTTTTTTATATGATATGGTATAATTTACTTGAATCACTTGACAGAAACATATGCTTCGTGTTTGGAGGGTGCCCGAGCTGCACTTGACTCAGCATAAATGGGAGCAAGCCCGTCAGTCCTATTCCTCCTGAGGCTTTGAGCCTAATAGTGAAAGCAGACATTAAACAAATTCTGACAGAAATGGCCATCTGAATAACAATTATGATGAGTGATTTGAAGGGAGATGCCAAGGTGTTGTGAACATGTAGGACAGAAAGGCCTAGCATGTCTGGGGCGTCCGGGTTTCCTTATGGCCATGGGATTGAAGCCCAGAACAGAAGAATGGCTGAGACTTTGCATGGCAGAAGAAAAGAAATGTTTAAGCAAAAGGAGATCTATATTTGAAAATTCCAGAAGGAAAGGAGTTTACTATGCTCACAGAACAGAAAGAAGGCTGTATAGTAAGAGAAAAGTTATGACAGAGGAGACAGGGGATGAGCCATCTCACACAGGACCGTACACATCAGAGTCTTGGTTTTGGACCTTCTAGGTACAATCAAAGACCATCTTAGGGTTTTCAGAGGGAGAAACACAGACATTTTCCTCATATGCAAAATTGTGAAATACCATCTGCTAGCTTACCTTACCAATAGCTAAGAAAATCCAATAAGATAATGGGTGTGCATGTACTTTATAAATTATTCTGCAACAAAAGGTGCTTTTAGTGCCAACTGTGTAATAAAGCTGATTAAATTGTTCAGTTCACCACCTAAGCAAAACATAATTGCATAGTTCATCCTCTAACCAAAAATAAATAAAACAAGCTCCTTAAAAGATATACTTAAACTATATTCTCAGGACCCCAATTGTAATTTCAGGTTCTCTCATTTTAAAGCCAGCTAGTCTTTCAGACTGGCAAAAACACTCAATAGAATCTATCTAAATATTCTCAGGCATATCCCAACATTTAATGTTTTATGTATAATGTTACATTATGTTATTCCATTATAACTTTGAGACAAAAGCTAAGAAGCATATCTCTATAAAATTAGTTCATTCAATTGTTCAGGAAAAAGACAAAATTTGCAAGCTGGCCATATATCTGAGGCATGCAGTTGGGGAGGGGAGAATGTGGGGTCAAAACAGGGGAGGGAAGAGCACAAGGGACTATGGTGAGAGTTCATGGGTGCTATGCGGGTAATTGAACAATAATGTAAGAAAATAAATAAATTTAATTATAAAAATAAGTATATAAAAAATACATAAATAAAATTAAATCAGTTCATTTCCCTTACACAACTTATCATTTTCATAAAGAGTTCTTAAGCTTTTTTCTCATAAATAAGCAGTAGGAACTTCTAAAAATATTTTTACACTTATAGAAATAATGAAGATAATGGGGAAACAGTGAAAAGTAGGTGACCTATGACCTATGGACCTATAAAAGTGCATGGGACAATTTTTAAGTAATAACTAATAATTCCTGTTCTTTATTGAGCATCTACCATGTACCAAACTTTGTATTAAAGACTTTGCTTATCTGGTTGACTCTTTAAAATCACCTTATCAGGTAGATATATTATCAAGCCGATTTTATAAGTAAAATAGCTAAAAAAAGGAAACTAGCACCAGAGGTCACGTAGCTGGTAAGGAATCAAACCATGGTTAGAATTCAAGTTCACCAGACTCAGGACTTATGGTCATTCACTTGTAAGAAACAGCCACCTCCAGTCACCATTCCTAAATACACATTGTTTATTCTTATTTTTCACCAATCACCTTAAGCTATCTGTGGAAATTCTCAATTTAAGCTCTATTGACCTAATTATACAGAATATGTATAAATCAGTATAATAGGGACAGTGTGTTTGGGGATAATCTTTCTCTAGTTTACTGGTATGCAACTAGTACCCTGGCATCCAGCATATCTTTTTGGTTTTTTAAATTTTTTTTAATTTATATATATTTTACATCATTGTTCATTTTTGTACAATGTTTTCTTTTCCCAGGTACAGTCCCCTAGAATTTCCACCACCAATTAATCCATACACCATCACCACAGTCCCTTGTGCTCTTCCCACCCTTGTTTTAATCCATTTCCCTCCCCCTCCCCTGAAGAATGTCTCTGATTGGTAGTTGTCAGTTTATTTTTGTTGTGCTTTGTTGTGTTTTTGTTAGTTTTTTTTACCCGGATCCCTCAGCATATCTTTTACACTAAAATGTTTAAATGCTTCTTCTAAAGCAAAAGGAATTAGTAATGTTTATTAACACTACTAATTCCTTTTTCTTTAGAAGTATCTTCCATGTATTAGGAGGTTCACATACTTCATCTTACTTAATTCTCACACACTGTGACGTATTTGTACCCCAGTTTTGCAGATGATGAAACTCAAGCCCTAGCTGAAGAGATCACAGTGTAAAAAGAGGAGGAGTCATCATTTGAACACATATTGTATTAGTCAGGCCTCTCCAAGAAACAGGTATATATATATATATGTATATACACACACACACATTTTTGCAACCATATATGTCAAAGTTTTATATATATATGCCTATATATGAAATGTTTATGTATATACATAAAACATGCATATAGAAAGAGAAATACAAATCTTTTGTTTGTATTCATATATGAAAGATATGTATTGGATAGTATAATAAATCTTCATATGTATACACATTTTCCATTGTTCATATATGTATTATATACAAATGTATCAGAGATTTATTATGAGGAACTGGCTCATGTAATTTATGGAGGCTGAGCAGTCAGTCCCATGGTCTGCTGTCTACAAACTGGAACCTTAGGAAAGGCAGTGGTGTTATTCAGTCCAAGACAGAAAGCTGAGAATCATGGAAGCAAATGCTATAAGTCCCAGTCCAATGGCAAAAGATGAGATGTCTTAGTTCAATCAACAAGTTAAAGGGAAAATGAGGGTGGAGCACCAAATTCCTTCTTTCTATGCATTTTATTCTATTCAAGTCCTCCATGGATGGGATGATGCTCACCCATATGGAGCAGGTCAATCTACTTTAATGAATCCACAGGTTCAAATGCAGTTCTCATTTGAAATAGAGACACACCCAGAAACAAAGTTTAATTTGGGCACCTTGTGACCATGACTCCGTTGACACATAAACTTAACCATCACACATATCTGATTCCAAAACCTATGCCTTAACTAGGCTATCCTGCTTACATCAAGAGGGATATGTAGGGAAAGAAACAAATACAGCAAGATTATATGTGTTATTGTATGCTAATTTCAGCTTCTTGTATAGCACAGACAAGAAGAAAGGATATAATAGAATTTCAAGATAGATGGAGGAAATGTATATCTTCCTTGGTGCTTCCTTTTAGTCTTCACATTATGTTTCAAATATTAAGCACTTACTTGAAGAGAGCCTCATAAGACTGTGAAAGAGTATCCTTTGTGCAAAATCATTTAGTCACTGTTTTCTTTGGAAACACAGGAAATGTCCCCATCTTGTTGAATTTTAGAATTTTGTTACCCCAGACCACCTTGACCATGTTACATTTTTGCAACCACATGCTTTAATTGCTAAATAAAAGTTTGTGGTCTGTGGTCATAGCTCTTTGAATGTCAAAGAATAAAGTATTTGCTTCATGCAGATGTGGACATGTTCCATCACATTTGTTTCTCTGCATATGAAGACAATTCCACCCCACTTCCTATGCATACTATATTTCTTAAAGAGTCACGCAAGACCCAGAGTCTTATCTATATATTTATATCTCCAATATTAAGCACAGTACCTGACATGTAGTAGATGTTACATTTAATGAGTCAAATCAAAGCCTTAGTAATATCTACTTGTATTCAATCATATATTCAAATAATAACAGATAATAATAACGGCAGAACAGTATTTTATCAACTCTAAAATTTGAAATAAAATATTTTGAAATAACTAAGTTTAATTTACAAGTCCATGCAAAGACTTATGAATATGTACTGTCTTTGTGCACAAATAGTAATAGATAAAGGAAATATCCAATGTTTTCTCTTGAAATTGATCTCTTAAGCAAAATACAAGCTAGGATAATCCATTCGGTTGATTCCTTACCAGATATTTCAATAAAGAAATCCTGATGAACACTCAGAAGTTCATGTAATTTCAACATCAAGTTATGCTAGTGGAGGCTGAGCATACACGGATGATATTTCAGCTCCTCACTAGCCTGTCCATCACCCACCATCAGAAGACAGGTGTGTGTCTTCTCAAAGTGCCACCACACCTTTACACCAGCTTTCTCATTTTCCTTAAAGTATTGAAACAACTGTTTCATGATTCAATCATTGCCCTGTCATCACATTCTCAGCAAGTTATTTGGAGGCCCAAGTGGCATTTGTCCTACTATATAAGACAATGTGTGAGTCTCCTTTTTAGTGACTATACAACATTATGGGGAGAAAAGGTATCACAGTAGAGATCACTGAGACATTATGATAAAAGGAGTTTTATTTTAAGGGACATGTGGAAAATCACTGTAAAAGTGAATGCAACTTTCTTGAGAACAAAACAAAAGTAATTATTTCAAAGAGAGCATGGTATATTGAAGATTACTTTAGGCAAGACAGTTTCACAAGGTAAAAATCCTATGTCAAATATTAACCCTAAGTCTTCCGATCCTTCAAGTGAATTATTAACAAGTGATCAAGTAAGCAAGTAATGTCAAGTTATTGCTCTTATGCTACTACTGACAGGCTGCGAGACATCATAAAAGTTAAATGATGGTTTAGACCATAACTCCATGAAAGTGTTAGCATTAAAATCATGGACAGAAAAATGCAAAATAGAAGTTACCATGACCTCTCTGTGCCCTACTTAACAAAACAACTAATAAAATTTCTCACCCACTCTTATATATATATATACATATATACACATTGTAATATATACAAACACTTAAAAACATGCTGGAAATTGATTTAGGTGTTCTGCTTTAAAACTTTAATATAACATACTTTTAGAAGACTGGGAAACTTAACTGACACACAAGAACACTATTGAAACACACATTTTTAACACCAGGTTAGAGCAGGCAGCTTCAATTAGGAAACCTAGAGGATATTTCATTTGATTGCTCCAAAAGATGAAAAGGCAAGAAAGAAAAAGGATGAAACAATTTCAGATGCTTTCAATGCATTTATCAAATCAGAATGAATTGCTTTTGACTGTGGGTATAGTAAGTCAGAAGGCATTCACTATACCAAAAGGCAAGAAATTCTGTTTCACTGTGACTAATTCAGCTTAATGAAATTATTTTTTTAACTACACATATGAGATATATGAAAAGAGAAGATGATAGAAAGGCAAGTAACAGCTAGTATATTTCATGAGAAGACAATAGCCACAATTTTGAACCGATTAATGTTAGAATTTCGGCCTGACCTTGAATTTGACAAAACTCAATATAAAGGCCAGGCTTATAAAAGAACTTCAATTATATGAGGTTATCTAAAGAGTGCTTAAACTGGTTTTCAAGATGAAATACTAACTGAAGTTTGTATTTATTTCATAAACAACCATGTTAACCTTGCTATTTGCACTGTCAATGACATCTGCCCAAGACTATAGAATCCCTATGCTATAAATCTTTATAGATAAGCAGCTCATTCCTTGTTTGTCAAAATGTGGTAGGAAGTTGTACCAGTAAAATAATATAGAAATGAATCAAATGCAATACTGTATATTACAAAAACAAAATATTTTATAGTACATGCCATATACTTTGTAATAATCTTTTATCCACTAGGAACAAAATTGACATCACAGTAACCAACACTTAATACCTCTGAGAATAGCTTTAAGAGCTAATAGACAACAATAATAGTATTAATAACCCCTTACATGTGTTTATTGCTTTTTTTTTTTAAAGATTTATTTATTTATGCATCCAAGCAGGGGTATAGGCCAGAGGCGTGGGGTGGTGAAAGGGTTCACCAGAGACAGAGTGGGGAGCAGCACAGGCAGATGGACGGAAATACACAGCTGAGGGGAGTACCGGGTGAGGCAGGAGAGGTCTGCCGTGCCATGTGGGAATCTCCCCAGCCTGGCATCGAACTTGTGTCCAGCTGCCGACAACTCCACAGCACAACGCTTAACCACTGAGCCACCAGAGAGGCCCTGTTTACTGCTTTTTATAAACCATTTTTGCCAGTGTTCTGTCAGTTGATCCTTACACCAGTCCTGTAAGGCATCTGAGACTTAGAGAGGTGACCAGATTTGCACAAGGTCATATGGTTAATAAGAGGCAAACTTAGAATTCAAACACTTTTTTTCCAGGACAATTGAACTAATTCTCTGACATTATTGCATCTGTTCAGGGATAGGAAATATATAAAAAGGGAATATTGCAATGTCAACACTCATAAAATTATATTTGATCTAAATATAAAGAAACAGAAGGCCACAATTCTTTCAGCATTTAATATCTCTTCAGATTGTCTTCCACAGCTTTAAGGTTTTAATCAAGTAATATCGCAAAAATATCTTACAAAATTCTAGGTGACTTCCTTACCCCAACTGCAATCAAGGCCAGTATTAGGTTGTTAATTGAAGAAATCAATGAAGATATCAAAACATTAACAAAGTGTAAAAACTTTAAATATTTTATTTTGCTAAGACAGGTAAAAGTTTTATATAAAACATTACATAAAGCAATTATTCACCAGTTTTTTAAAATGTAGAATCGAAGACTTTTGCTTAAGAATGGGCCCAAAGGTTGTAATCCTAATATCTTCAACAACCTTATCTATAATTTATCATACAAAATTTTCAGTTTTAATGTATTCATTTTGAACCAAGAACTTATTATTTGAGGAGAAACTGGATTTGCCTAACCTCAAATGTCCCTCCCAAGAAATATATTAACTGGAAAGGGAAAAATAGAAACTTTACAGTAGAGAAACCCAGCAAACACCACCTTTATCAAGAAAAAACATCTGTAGCAGTAAGATACACCAACATCACAAGCACTTTCGTGTTATATCCTGAGATGACAGAATATATCACTTCTAGAGCATTTTTCCAAAATGCAGACTTCATTCTAATCATGAGAAAACGTAAGTCAAACCCAAATTGAGGGCCATTCTACAAAATTACTGATCAGCTCTGTTTAAAAGTGTCAAATTCATGAAAGATAAGAAAAGATTATGGAAGTTCCAGTACAGAAAAGATTCAGGTGAAATAACAACGAAATGTCATGTGAGATCCATCCAGTGTTATATGCTGGAACAGAAAAAAGGAAACCAATGGAAAAACTGGTGAACTCCAAATTCAGTTTGTAATTTAGTAAATAGTATTGTGCCAAAGTTAAGTTCCTAGATTTGTTGGTTGAACAAAGTTTCTAACTCAGCAGTCAAAGTAATACAAATTAAAACAGTAAGATTTTTTTTTGTCTTCAAATTGGCACATTTGTTTCATGTAGGCTCTTTAGTGGGTGAAGATATGGGACAAAGGACTTCATAACCACAATAGGTAGAAGCATAAATTGGTATGAACTTTTTTGAGAGAAATTTTAAAATATTTTTATATTAAAAATAAAAATATGTATATCCTTAGGAGCAACATTACCACTTTCTAAGAATTTATTTTGAAGAAATAAATAGATCAAGACTACAAAACATGCTCCTTGCAGTATTTTTATGACCACGGAAATATTTACTTAATATTTGTTTTTTATTTATTATTTTCTTTCTATCTATAACCTACCATCTATCCATCCATCTATCACCTTTCACACCATACAGAACATTTTATTCATCCACACTACTCTCAAAAAAGCAAGCTTGATCTAATATGCTGTTATCTTGGACTTGGACCAATTCTTTCTGAATCCATTTCAGTTCTCCCTGTTTTTTTTTTCTCCTCGATTGTTATCCTCCTTTCCTCTTCCCTGATCACCACCACCACCAAGGTTTCATGTAAACTTAATGTTCACAGTGACCTACACTGGGCAGTACAAACTTGTCCTTGACCTTTGAACTGGAAGCACAATCTGGGACAAGAAGGGTGCCACCTTATGAAAAATTTTCAACAAGCTAAATCTTCATTAACAATGGATGGTTAAATTATTATGCAATAATTTTTAAAATGTAGTCTAGATTTCTATTCATTCACATGAATTGATGGACATGAAATATGTGAAACGGGATTATAAAAGAATATATGTGGTAATTATCAATTATAGTACAATTTATAGTATAAAATATTTCCAGGATATAAAATTACATAGAAAAAAGTCACTAAAAAATTATATATATATGTGTGTGTGTGTGTGTGTATGTGTTTCTGTGTGTGTTCCAGAGGAGGGTGAGAGGAAGGTTTGTGTTTGTATCTTCTATATTTTCCACAATTAACATGTATTACTTTAGCCACATTTTTTTTCTTAAGCCATAGCTCACCCAAATTTCATTTACCTTTCAGGGAACTCAAGCAGTGTGATAATCAGTCACTATCTCCTTTTAGGGAAGGGATGGAAAACCATTTAGGAGACATGCCTGCATTTTCCAGAACTGTCACTAGGTGGTACACTGTTTCTCTAGCAGATATTCAAGACATTTTAATGTTTGCTATACACACTTAGTGCTGTAACTTCAGAGATCATAGCCCTATATTTTTTTCTTTCATTTAAAAATTTTTAATTCTTTCATTTAAAAATTTACTCTCTCCCAAATCACTATTAAATTAACAGTCAGTTGCTCTATTGCCTTATAGCAGATACTCAAAACATTACTGTTAGGCAATTAAGAAAGAAAATTAAAGATGGAAGTGACAAATGCATCAAAAAATTGCAGTTTCTTCACATCATTTTGTCATTCATTTTGTCATCTTTCTAAACAAGTTGAGCTGGTTTCCTGGGACCTTTTAATATGATACTATGTATTGTGAATCTACAAAAAAAAAGGATCAACATTTCCCAACTGTATTTCAATTTCTTTTTTATAAAGCATCTTTGAAAGGATGACAGTCCAAGGAATATGATTTGGGAAATCCTGTGTTCAACCCTTGTCCATCTCATTTAATGTAATCACCCAGGGTCAACCCAGCTGAAGTTTCAATTCTCTTCACCACTTGTTTTGGAGTTCATCTTGGCTGCAGTTATATTCCCCACAGTTACCAAACCTCACATTAGCACTTGCTATTATGTCACCAGCCAGGTGCTCAAGTCTGTCAAATACATCCTCTCAGTACTTAAAGTACTTCTCCATGAGTATAACTAAGTGCCACTGCAGGTGTTGATTAAGTAGATCCTTTCCTGTTCACACCTGATTCCAGTCTGAACTCAATTCAGAGTGCCTACTCCTCAGCCCCCAGTTCATGAGAGATAATAGAATCTCACTTCCCTGGAATATCTGTGAAATAGGGCTAAATAATGGATTTACTACACAAGACCAAAGAAAAGAAAAAGTTAACCAGCACGACAGTCATCCTTTATTATATATAGTGGTAAGAATCATTCACTATTGGAAATGGTTATGAAGCAATTATTATAGTCCCGAAACTTGTTTGTCTCTTCCACTAGACTGTAAGCTCCTTGGGAATTGAAAATATCTACAGTTCATTTCAGTTCCCCAACAACCAGCATGATATCTAGAACATTGCATATTACTAAATTATTAATTATTTGAATAATGAATAAATTAATAAATGAGTAAGCAGAATGATAACTTTGTTAGTAAATACTAGAAGGAGCAGTTTAGTTCTAATAACACCAAAATTAAAACCCTGTATTAATATGTGCTAACATTAAAATGTCTTATTCATTCATTCAAAAAATCTTTAAGTATATAGTATATTTCAGACACTCTGCTAAGGGTCAAAGATGAATAAAAATAATTTTGTCTTCAAGAAGTGCCTAATATAGTGAATAAAAATAACTTACATTTACGTAACGCTCCTTTAAATATTTTCATGTTTGATATTCACAATCATCCAGTGAGACTGATGTCTTCCATAGCTATATTTAATCTTTTCAGTCACACACAGGTACAAAAGAATCCTTATAAAAATGTGTAAGGTATAGTGAAATACAAAGTTCATTTATAGATACCACCCAATTTAAGAACAAGAACATTTAGTTCCTCTCTCTCCTCTTTCATTTCCCCTAAGAGAAAACACAATCCTGAATTTTCTTTCTTTTTCTCTATTTTTATTTATATTTAAACATGTTTGTGTTATTCGGTAATATATTATGCAGTTTTATGTGGGTTTTTATGCTTTGTTCAAGTGGAAACTTACTGTTTCCACTCAACATACCATTTTGCCTTGTACATATAATTATTGATCCATATATTTCTTGCTTTGTACATATAATGCTTGATTTTTTTATATGTGGGGTGAGCTAAGGTTCCAAGTTCATCTTTTTACATTTAGATAATCAGTTGCTCCAATCTCATTTATTTAGACCTTTATCTTTTTCTAACCACTCAGATGTAAATAAAATTTCCCTTTGTGTTTTGGTCTGTTTCTTTTCTAGTTCGTTGATCAATTTATACAGACTTGTACCTAATTCCAGTCCACCTGAAGAAATAGAGCTTAATAATAAATTTTTATTTTCTAATAAAGAATTTCTTCTACCCTATCTTGTTTATACTTAATCATTTCATTTTGCATATAAATTTTAAAATCAGTTTGTCATATTTTTTTTTGTTATTGAGTTAAGCCTCAATGTGGTTCTTGGTGAATTGTAGTAGAACAAAGGTTTAACCCATGCCAGAGTTCTTTCTATGTAATACCCAGAATTTCAGAGAATAACTATTCTTAAATATTTCCATCAAAAGATAAGTTCTAACAATTGCTTCAGAATATGTCAAAAATTAACTCTCTAGGAGACCCATCAAAATGTAATGTTCTTTAAAATAAGACATTCCATGAGTCCATTCTAAGGTTCTCAATGGATAGTCATAATAAGACAAATAGATGTTTATTTAACATCCTTTCATTCACCCATTGTTCCTTATTAACAAAATCTTTATTTTGTCGGGAACTGAGGGCAAAGTGCCCAGTTAATAAAAAATAATTTCCCACCCTCTATTGTAGATAGGTGTCTACATGGACAGAGGTGTCCATTTCAGAGGTCTGGCCAATAAAAATACCTTAAGGGAAGAGGGGACAGACTCAGCCACATGCCCTTTCTGTCCTCTGTGACCTTTGTTCTTTCATTGTTTTGCATCCTGAAGTACAGGAATGGGGCAAGAGCTACAACAGCATTTAAACACAGGGAAAGACTAAGAGGAATTGCAAACCTCGCAGAGGCCAGACATCCTTGAGCCTCTGTACCATCCATGCCCGCCTCCAGACTTTGTGTTTTATGAAAGAGATATAAATCCCTGTGACTCAAGCCACTATTAGTTGGGTTTTCTATTACTCAGTGTCAAACTGGATCCCTACTTGATAAAAGAGTAATATAATTGTACATTTGCTAGAAAGTTATATCTCCTTACAGTTCTTTTGTCCATAACACATAGTTCAGAACTTTAGGGCTGCAGCCAGCCATTAAGTCAAAAAGCTCTCCCCCACAGCATAAAAGAGCCTCCACCTATAACTCTGGTTCATGTTCTAAATGGGTTAGCCACCTGTTGAAATGAGAATCTAGACCCCCCCCCCATATCAGCTTCCACTGTTGCTCCCCTTTCATTTCCCTCCTGCTGGTGTTTAACATATATAACTCTACTTTAGTGCTTTTCAAAAGAAGTATAGAATCATAGAGGTAGGCAGAATGGCAGGAGGCACTTAGCCCACCTTTCCTTGCAGTGCACGGAAGTACAGGCGTCTGTCATCAGACACTGAGCATCTGGCAAGGCATTATGCTAAAAGCTTTAAGAAATTCAGAGAGTTAAGATTTAGTCCCTGTTCTGAAGGAGTTTATCATGTAATAAAGAAAACACTCACTTGATGATTCAGCCTTCTGAGGGTGGCCCTCAAATACTGGGGATAAGAAAGTGAGTGCCAAGGTCACTGGGAACCTGTTAATTCTACCAGGTGTCATGAACCCAGAAAAAAAAAAAAAAAGGATCACAACATGTTGCTTAACTCAAATGTCAGAGAACACCTATTTTCTTAACATTACAGTTCAATTCTGTTTTTCTTTATCCCTACTTGCCCTATTTGCATAGTGAGAAAAACTTCTCCACCCCACTCCACTACTCCCGTCTTTGAAGAGTGGCCATGAAAAGGTAGGAGGTATCTTTTTTCGGTAGTCTCAAGAGAAAACGATCTCCTCTGAGCAGTCTCCTGAATGAACTGAGAGTGACCATGCAGATATTTGAGAAAGACTATTTCAAGCAAAGAGATTAAAAAAAGGTAAAGACTTAGACCTGGAGTATATGTAGCCGGTCAAGTACCCAGCATGTATCCAAGACATAAAGCTCCTTTGCAGCCCTGAGATGTCCAGCTGCCTGATCTGCAACAAAGTTGCATCCCCCACCCCCATCTGCTTTGTTTTGAACTCTGTGGGTCTTGCCTCAAGTGCCTTCTCTCTTTCCCTCCCTTCCTCCCTCCCTCCCTTGCTCTCTCTTATCTCTTCCCGGCACAGGTTGTCATACCAAGTATTTTCTTCTTCTCTTACTTTCAGCCTAGGCCTTTGATTCTCCCCGACAAATGCTTACAGTGTCCTCTTATTTTTAAAGTTAGCATACACTGGCAGCTAAATATGTCAAGCACTTTAATAAACACTTTCAGTATCTCAACTTATCCTCACACAAAAATGCTCAGATGTAGTTACTATTGTGTACCAAATATGGAAACAGCTTTGAGAAATTAATATGATCAAGTTCAAGTAGCTAAGCAGAAGCTAAGCTGAAACTTGAACCCAAGCCTTCTCATACTTACATCCATCAGATTACCCATTATCTCATGTTCCTTCTTTTTTAGTTGAAGAAACCTGCAAATCTGTTAATGAATAGGTTCAGAAGAGTCTCCTTCAGGCAAAATCAATTTTCCTAAAGGAATTATGCCTATTCCCAGCCCTCCAGAACTTTTCTGGTACTCATTCACTCATTCATTCATTCATTCATTCATTCAATATTTGCTGAACACCAACCATATGCAAGTGTCTGAGAATGAAGCAACCAGTTAAGAAATCTCTTTGTCCCAATGAGTTAAAGTGATATCAAAATCCCTAAAATGACATTTATTTTGTCTGCTTTAAGATTATACAATATAAGAAAAATTAACAACAAAATAATTATAAATAAGCCATTATTATAAGGATATCTCAATTGCAAAGAAAGTCTGAAAATCACCTCTATAGAAGAAATGAAGTCTAAAACAGTCAGCTTCTGTCATTACCAGGTTTATTTACTAACCCAAGAGAGTTCTCTGTACCCTAAATTTTCAAGTATACAATCAAAAGAATTAAAAGGCATTAGGTTCAAGCATGTTCTTTACGGTTTGAGCATTTCCTTCTCTGTGCATTTTTACTACACGAGGTTTGAGAGGCCACAAACTAAATTTCAAAAACCATAAAAACTTAAAACGCTGTTAACTTACAGTGAACTTACTCTTTCATTTCCTGCCTCCTTCACCTTCATTGGAGTTTCACCTTTCCTCTTTGCATAGTGGGCTCTGTGTGCCTATGTGGGTGAGTGGCTAGCAAGCACCAAGACTACATCAATACTGTTCTTATGTTCCACAGAAGATTAAGTCCTGTCCTTCAACTACAGACTGCAGACTAGCAAAACCAAGAAGCACTCAGAATAGCACAGGCTGTTAGGCGGCAATGAGTTTTATGAACTCTAAATGATCCCTAACGACTTTGGGGGAGAAAATCTAAGCTAACACAATCGGCACTGTGGAATAGAATTCTCTGTGGTGACAGAAATAGTCTGTGCTGCTCAATATGTAACCATGAATAATGGTGGTCAAACATTTGAAATGTGGCTAGTATGATGAAACACTGAATTTTTAATTTCATTTAACTTTAATGAATTTACATTTCAAGACAACTAAAATTCTTAAACAGACTTTTTTTCAAAAAGCAGCCATTTTATAATCCTACTTGAGGGGGTCTACTGCTAATAAAAAGCAGCAGCAATATAATTTATTGTAAATTACATTTTCTTCTTGAGTGACAACTGCAGGTTTTATTGATTTTATTTTATCATTATTATTATTTATCCTTTTACATTATTGTGTATTCCCTGTAGGTTACTCACCCCAACTTACCCGTGAATCATCACCATAGTCCCTTGTGCTCTTTTCTCCCCCTTTTTTAGCCCTTTATTCTCTCCCTCCCTCACTAAATGTCTCTCTCTCATTTGGTTCCCCTATATTCCTGCTATAACTGAAACTATTCAGTATTTTTCTCTTTCTTTCTGGCTTATTGCACTTAGCATGATCCTTTCTAGCTCCATCCATGTTGCTGCGAATTGCATGTGTTTATCTTTTTTTGATTGCTGAATAGTATTCTATTGTGTATATGAAACACATCTTCTTGATCCAGTCATCTATTTTTGGGCATCTCGATTGTTTCCATATCTTAGTTATTGTAAACAGTGCTGCAATAAACATAGGGGTGCATGTTTTATAACTTAGTTTGTTAATGCCACAAAACAAAATGTTCAATTTTAATTGTCTCTGTCTGCTAGTGCAAGGTATAGAGGCATGTAGATCTTAGTAGTGAAGATGACACTCTACTTAACAGACAGAAAAAAGCATCCCAGACCACCAATGAATGAATGGGTAAGCAAAATATGGGAATATCCATACAGTGGGAATTTATTTGTCCTTAAAAATGAAGAAAATTCTAACATATGCGAAAACATGGATGAATCCTGAGGAAATTATGGTAAGCGAGATAAGGCCGTCACAAAAGGACAAACATCACAGGAGAAGTGAAATTCATAGAAAGTAGAATGACTGAGAGAAGTTGAGTTGCTAGGGATTGAAAAACATGTTTTGAGAAAGCAATACTAAATGTGTACAGAATTTCAGCTTGAAAAGGTGAAATTTCTGGAGCTGGATAGTGGGGATGGACATAACAATGTAAATATACTTAGTGACACAGAAATGGTTAAAATGGTAAATTGTATATTATGCATACTTTATCACAGTAAAAAAAAATTTATGAGTCTAGACAAAAAAAAAGAGAAAAAGACCATTTCAGATTAACTCTTATAGAGAAAATCATATATTGCAGTATAGTTAATCCTCAGGGACCTAAGAAAAAGAACAGCTCAGATTCAGCAAATAGTATACAATCCAGGATTCCCAGTAACTCACATATCCTATTTAACATGGGAATGTATGATTCAGGGATTCTTACTTTCTGCCTCAGAAAAACCTTCTTATTGAATTGTCTGAGAATAAGCCATTGTGGGCCAAAAAGATTCTGGTCTAATCTAAGGACTTCCAGTGAAAGAATGGACATTGTTTACAATCCATATTATAACATAATACACACCAATAATGAGAAGTAGGAGAGTGTCAGCATAGTTAGCACCCACTAGACTGCACAAGTGAGGGTCATGTCATAGTGCACATAGTTGCAACTCTGAGAACAAGAACAGACATTAGATAAATGTGTTCATTGAATATTTTGATACAATCCCATCTGTTTATATTGTCTTTCACTTCCTTCCCTTTGAGGGATGTGTCTTTCAAGATTTTGCTGCGATGTATGTCGTGTAGAGTTTTGCCTATATTTTCTTCTATACATTTTATGGTTTCAGGTCTTACATCCAGGTCTTTTATCCATTTTGAGTTGACTTTTGTGCAGGGTGTGAGGTAGTAGTCTAGCTTCATTTTTTTGCATGTGGCTGTCCAGTTTTCCCAGCACCATTTATTGAATAGACTGTCCTT